>JASPKP010003467.1:0-2500 GCA_030674155.1 Stramonita haemastoma
GGCAGTTGGACTGAAAAAAAAAACTTAGACAGACAGACAGACATCAGGCATTTGGGACTGAAAAAAAAAACCGGGACAGACAACAGACAGTCGGGGATTGGACAAAAAAACTATGACAGCAAAGACAGTGGGGCAATTGGCGAAAAAAAAAATAAGCGACAACAGACAGACTCAGGGGTTTTTGGCTTATAGAAAGCCTTTTTAAAAGACAGAAAAAAGGCGGGCATGAAAAACACGGTCCAAATCCTGGGGGTGTGTTTTAAATTGTTTCCTTACTAAATCCCTTTAAGAGTTTTTCATCCGCCTTTTTAAAAAATTTTCAAAGGTGATGTTGAAAAAAGGGTTGTTTTTATTTTGTTTGGGGGGGGGGGGGGGGGGGGGGGGGGGGGAGGGGGGGGGGGGGGAAAAGGGGAGGGTGTTTTTTTTCACCAAAGGGTTTTTCGATTCCGGTTAACCCCAAAAAGTAATAATACCATCCCCCCACCCCACGCACGCACACACCAACAAAATACACACACACCACTCGCACAAAACCCCTCCCACCAACACAAACAACCCCACACACCCCAAACATTATAATACACCCCCACCCCCAACACCCAAAACCCCACACCCAAAACCACCAAACCACAACACACACACAAAAACACACACCTTATTTTTTTTTCCTTTAACCTTGATGGGCTTTTAAAGTGGGGGGGGGGGGTTTTTTTTTAAAAAAGGGGGGGGGGGGGAAGGGGGGGGGGGGGAAGAAAAAAAAAAAGGGGGAAAAAGAAAGGTATAAAAAAAAGGGGGGAAGACGGAAGAAAAGACCGAGACAGAGACAGAGAGTAATAAAATGAGGGGGGGAAAGCGAGTCGGGGGCTAAAAAAATTGGGTTTTAAGATGCTACACTTAAAAAAAAAAAAAAAAGGGGAAAAGGGGAAAAATTTTTGTCATGCCCCCTCACGGGGGTCCCCTTTTGTCCCTTTTAGTCATTTTGTTCTTGGGGGAAAAAAGGCCAAAAAGGGTTTTAAAAGGGTAAAGAAACGGTGAGGGGGCCCAAGGGGAAAAAAAGTCTGCAAAAAAAAATTTTTTTCCCCGTCCCCCTGTTTTTGTCTTTTTTCTCTGTCTCTGTTTCCTGTTTTTTCCCCTTTTTTTTTTTTTCCCCCTTCCCCTTTTTCCCTTCTTCTCCTCTCTCTCTTTTTTTTTCCCTTTTTTTTTGTTGTCCTCTTTCTTTTTTCTGGTTTTTTTTTTTATCCTGTCCCCCCTTGTGTTTTTTGTGCCCTGCCTGCCTGCCGCCTGCCCCCCTCGCCTTTTCTCCTTTTTGCCTTCTTCTTTATCTTTGCCTCCCCACCTCCTGTGTTTTTGTCTGTGCTGTCTGTCCTTTTGTCCGTTTTTCTCTTCTCTTTTTTGCTTTTTTCGTCTCTTTGTTTCTCTCTGTTTCTCTCTTTAATTTTCCATCGTATCCTTTTTTGTCTCCTTGTTATCTTTTTTTTAAATTTTTTTTTCTTTTTGTGCCTGTCTGCCCTGTAGGGCCCGGTCTCTGTCTCTCTTTTATCTGCCCCTGTCGTCTGTCTCCCCTTTTCCTTTTTTCCCCTTCTTCCCTTCTCTCTGTCTCTCTCTGCTTCTTCTCTCTCTCCCCCTCTTTCTCTCTTTCCCCCCTTCCCCCCTTCTTCTCCTCCTCTCTCCCCCTCTCTCTCTTCTCTCTTCTTCTCTTGGTCTGTCTGTCTGCTCTCCAGTCCCTTTTTACGTGAACTGTGCACGGTCTCCATTCCCTTTTCTTTCATCGCCATGAGATCGTTTCCCCATAATTTTTTTTTAATTTTGTTTTGAGTAAAAAATACTAAAAAAAGGATATAAAGAAACGAAAAAAAACAGACAACAGAAAGAAGAAAAAAAACAGACAGAAAGACAGAAAACAGAAAAAAAAAAACCCCCCGAAGAAGAAAAGAAAAAAAAAAAAGAAAAAAAGAAAAAAAAAGGGAAAAAAAAAAAGAAAAAGAAAGGCAAAAAAGGGAAAAAGAAAAAAAAAAAGAAAAAAAAGAAAGAAAGAAAGAAGAAGAAGAAGAAGAAGAAAGAAAGAAGAAAAAAAAAAAAGAAGAAAAGAAGAAGGAAAAAAGAAAAGAAGAAGAAAGAAAGAAAGAAAAAAAGAAAGAAAAAAGAAAGAAAAAAGAAAAAAAAAAAAGGGAAAAAGAAAAAATGAAAAAAAAAGCATCCGGTTTTAATAGCAAATCCACTTTTTTTTTAAAACAGTATCCCTTAACAGTATTCAATTTTTACTTTTTTCAACCCACAAAACACACCCCCCCCCCCCCACACACACACACACACACACACACACACACACACACACACACACACACACACACACAAACACACACACCACACACACACACACACACACACACACACACACACACAACAACATACAATACACATGTATGCACGCACTCACGCACACACGTGTGTGTGTGTGTGTGTGTGTGTGCGTGCGTGCGTGCGTGCGTGCGTGCGTGCA
>JASPKP010003467.1:17500-19761 GCA_030674155.1 Stramonita haemastoma
ACAATAACAACAACACCTAAAATCCAAACAATGTAGCTTACAATGAACATAAAACTACACAAACCCATCAACTTGGGAAATTATTTTTACTATCACAAAAAGCAATGAAAAAAGACTAAGCAATTTCCCTCCATGATGGATGCTGTTCCCATGGTTACCTCAGACCTATTCTATCTGCCAAAGACTCACACTGTCTAGCACGAGTGGAATAAATCAGAGCGCGATAAGGCAGCGGCTTCTTACAACCTATCTTACAAAACTTCTCGAAAACCTACACCTGCAAGTACCTCCCATCCAAAACATTTGGGGATTTTTGGATTGAGAGAGAGAGAGACAGAGATAGACAGAGACAGAGACAGAGACAGAGAGACAGAAAGACAGAGAGACAGAGAGACAGAGAGTGAGAGAGACAGACAGACAGACAGACAGACAGACAGTCAGTCAGATAGACAGAGACAGAGAGACAGACAGACAGGCAGGTAGGCAGGCAGGCAGGCAAGCAGACAGACACAGGGGCAAACAGACAGAGATATCAACAAAAAAGGATGGAGGATGACAGAATTGGAGAACGAGAGAGAGGGAGAGAGAGAGAGAGAGAGAGAGAGAGAGAGAGAGAGAGAGAGAGAGAGAGAGAGAGAGAGAGAGAGAGAGAGACAGACAGACAGACAGACAGACAGACAGACAGACAGACAGACAGACAGACAGACAGACAGACAGACAGACAGACAGACAGAGACAGAGACAGAGAAAAAGAGGGCAGAGAGAGAGACAGAGAAAAGAGGGCAGAGAGAGAGAAGAGGAAAAAAAGACAGGACATTGAGACGAGAATAGAGACAGAAGGGGCAGACATAAAGAGGGGGACAGAAAGAGTCACCAGCCCGGGGCAAACCCGCCAGCGTTGCCAAAACAGAGAGACAGACAAAAGGGGGCAAACAGACAAACAGGGTGGACAGCAGGGTGGTGGTGGAAAAAAAGATGAAGAAAGGGTTTGGTTTTTAAAAAGGTGCCAAAAGTTTTCACACCCCCGGAAGGGCAAAAGCCGTACATCATCCAAACCAATTAACAGGTGACCGCAAACCCGGGGGAGGGGGGGAAAAGGGAAAATGGAAAGGAGGGACAACCCCAAAACCCCACAACACAACACACACCCACAACCCCATATTTATCTATATCTATATCTTATTTTATATAAAATTTTTTCTATATATATATCTCTATTTTATATATTATATATATCTATATATATCTATTATACAAAACACACAGGAAAATCGAAATTCGAAAATCGAGAAACACAGAGAAAATACAGAGAAAAGAGAGAGAAAAGCAGGCATTTACAAAGACAAGAGTCGAGAAGGACCAAAATAATAAGCATTTCAGTATACATAATACATACATAATACGTAATTCGTACGTACGTACGTACTTTCCTACGTTCCCTTTAAAACATTTCATACATTAAAAACATTTCATACATAAAACACACACACACAACCCCACCCCACACACACACCACTCATGAAAAATACCTACATTTCACACACGCGCGCCCCGCACGTACCCCCCACACACCACAACACACACCCACCAAAAACACACAGGGAAAGAGGGGAGGGAGAGGGTGAGAGACAGAGACAGAGACGAGACAGAGACGACAGACAAAACAGACAGACAGGGCAGACAGACAGACAGACGACAGACAGACGAGGGCGACGAGGGGAAAAAAACAATGGGGGGGGGAATATCAAAGGGAAGGAATGAAAAAAACAAACAATTTACCCCCAGACTTTAAACCAGCCACACACACCCACACAACCCCCCCCCCCCCAAACACCAAAAACAAAACACAAAACACCCACAAAACAAAAAACAAACCCCAAAAACAAACCCCTTCACCAAAAACACATCAACACACCACACAACACACCCCCACCCCCAACAAACAAAACAAAACAAAACACCACACCAAACACACACACCCCCACAAAACTACACAACACACAACACTCAAAAACAAACCCCAAAACCCCTTTGTCTACCAGGGTCTTTCAGGTTGAGCAAAAAGGGGTTTTGGGGAATTTCCCCCCTTCCCCGTAGTAGGCCTACAGCGCCCTAGTTTGTGAAACAGGGGGGAAGGATGGGGGGGGGGGGGGGGCGGGGGGGGGGGGGGGGGGTAGGGGGACGGGGAGGGGGGGGGAGGTAGGGGGGGGGCCGGGGGGGGGGGGCTGTTCTCCCTTTAAGCCCCCCTTTCCCCCTAAATC
>JASPKP010003468.1:17500-19760 GCA_030674155.1 Stramonita haemastoma
CTGCAATCTGCTGCACCCCATCTCATGCATGATCGAGGTGGCTTTGATAGAATTGACTGAGTGAGTGATTGATTGATTGAACGATCGATCTATCGATTGATTTTCAAACGATTCAATGAACCGAGGCTAACTTCCTTTCAACACTTTGCTCACGTGTTTTCTCTCTCTCTCTCTCCTCTCTCTCTCTCCTCTCACTCACCTCCTTCTCTCTTCTCTCACTCTCCCTCTCTCTACCCTCTCCTCCTCTCTGCTTACGTGTTTCTCTGTCTCTGTCTTTCTTTGTCTCTCTCTCCAAGTCTCTCTTGTTTCTATCTCTGTCTCTCTCTCTCCATCTCTCTCTCTCTGTCTCTCTCTCTGTTACGTGTCTCTCTGTCTCTGTCTTTCTTTGTTACTCTCTCTCCAAGTCTCTCTCCTCTCTCTCTCTCTCCTCTGGCTTGATAGATTGACTGAGTGGTGATTGATTGATTGAACGTCGATCTTCGATTGATTTTCAACGATTCATGAACCGAGGCTAACTTCCTTTCACATTTGCTCACGTGTTTTCTCTCTCTCTCTCTCTCTTCTCTCTCTCTCTCTCTCTCTCTCCTCTCTCTCTCTCTCTCTCTCTCTCTCTCTGTTACGTGTTTCTCTGTCTCTGTCTTTCTTTGTCTCTCTCTCCAAGTCTCTCTGTTTCTATCTCTGTCTCTCTCTCTCATCTCTCTCTCTCTGTCTCTCTCTCTGTTACGTGTCTCTCTGTCTCTGTCTTTCTTTGTTACTCTCTCTCAAGTCTCTCTCTCTCTCTCTCTCTCTCTCTCTGTCTCTCTCTCTGTCTCTCTCTCTGTTACGTGTCTCTCTGTCTCGTCTTTCTTTGTTACTCTCTCTCCAAGTCTCATCCGTCTCTGTCTGTGTCTGTCTGTCTCTCCATCTCTCTTCATCTCTCTCTTCTCCACTCTCTTCTCTCTCTCTCTCTCTCTCTCTCTCTCTCTCTCTCTCTCTCTCTCTCTCTCCTCATCTCCTCTCTCTCTCTTCTTTCTCTATGTCTATCTCTCAAACAGCCAACATCTTCCTCCCAGTCTCACAGTGAAAGAACAGTCAGGACAACCACAATCAAGTTCATCAGGTCCTGTGAAGGGGACCTCTTGACCACGACGAAGAGGCGAACACTGACATGACCCAGGCACATCTGACAATCAGAAAAAGACTTGTCACGTGAAGACAGTCCTGCAAGGTGCAGTGCAGTACAGTACAAACAAGAAGGGAGAAGGAGAGAGGGGAAGACAAAGAAGGAGATGGGAGGAGGAGAGAAGGAGGAGGAGGAGGAGGAGGAGGAGGAGGAGAAGGAGAGAGGGGAAGACAAAGAAGGAAATGGGAGGAGGAGGAGGAGAAGGAGGAGGTGGAGGAGGAGGAGGAGGAGGAGAAGAGGAGAGGGGAAGACAAAGAAGGAGATGGGAAGAGGAGGAGGAGGAGGAGAAGGAGGTGGAGGAGGAAGAGGAGGAGGGGAGGAGAAGGAGGTGAGAGGAGGAGGGGAGGAGGAGGAGGAGGAGGAGGAGGAGGAGGAGAGAGGGGAAGACAAAGAAGGAAATGGGAAGAGGAGAAGGAGGAGGAGGAGGAGATAGGAGGAGGAGGAGGAGGAGGTGGAGGAGGAGGAAGAGGAAGAGGAGGAGGAAGAGGAGGAGGAGGAGGTGGAGGAGGATGAGGAGAAGGAGAGAGGGGAAGACAAAGAAGGAGATGGGAGGAGGAGAAGGAGAAGGAGGAGGAGGTGGAGGAGGAGGAAGAGGAGGAGGAGGAGGAGGAGATAGGAGGTGAAGGAGGAGGAGGAGGAAGAGGGGGAGGAGGAGGAAGAGGAGGAGGAGGGAGGAGGGAGGAGGAGAAAGAGGAGGAAGAGGAAGAGGAGGAGGAGGAGGTAGTGGAGGAGGAAGAGGAGGAGAAGGAGGAGGAGGACGACAACATTCAGATGGACATGTCTGAGGCCCGAGTGAAGGAAGGAATCATTGAGAGAGAGAGAGAGAGAGAAGAGGAGGAGGAGAGAGAGGAGAGAGAGTGAGAGAGAGAGAGAGAGAGAGAGGAGATGAGAGGAGAGAGAGAGATGAGAGAGAGAAGAGGAGAGAGGAGAGAGAGAGAGAGAGAGAGAGAGAGAGAGAGAGAGAGTGGGGTGTGTGTGTGTGTGTTTGTGTGTGTGTGAGAGAGAGAGAGAGAGAGAGGAGAGAGAGGGAGAAGGGGTGAGAGGAGAGAGAGAGAGAGAGAGGAGAGAGTGTGTGTGTGTGTGTGTGTGTGTGTGTGG
>JASPKP010003469.1:0-19756 GCA_030674155.1 Stramonita haemastoma
TATATATATATATATATATAAAATATGTGTGTGTCTGTCTGTCTGTCTGTCTATGTATGTAAGTATGTAAGTTATGTAAGTATGTAAGTATGTATGTATGTATGTATGTATGTATGTATGTATGTATGTATGTATGTATGTGTGTGTGGAATTGGTGTGGTGTGAAGTGGTGTGGGCACATGCATACGCACGTAGCTCATCTCTTATTACGTAGGACAAAAACAGTAAACAAAGACTACGATAAAGGACTTCTTTCTTTTAACAGAACTGCATGCTAGCACACACACACACACGTACACACACACACACACACACACACACACACACACACACACACACACACACACACACCCACACACACACACACACGTACACACACACACACACACACACACCACACCCACGTCACACACACACACACACACACACACACACACACCACACACACACACACACACACACACAACACACACACGTCCACACACGTCAAAAACACACACACACACACACGTCCACACACACCACACACACACACACACACACACACACACACACACACACACACACACACACACGTCACACACACACACACGTCACACACACCACACACACACACACACACACACCAACAACACACACACACACACAACACACACACACACACAACACACACACACACACACACACACGTCACACACACACACACACACACACACACACACACACACGCACGCACGCACGCACGCACACACACACACAAACAACATACACACACATACACACACACACACATCATATAAAGTTCAGAGATCCTAAACGAATCTCCCTGCGTAGGACTGAGACTGTTATCATGTAATAAAAGTGCATGCATTCAGATTTCACCTCCAAAAAAAAGGTTTGATATCAAATGTCGTAATGTAACATATATCATAAAGTGGTATAACTTATAGAAGAATAAAGAGAAAAAAAAATACTATGTTGTCTAAAGGTTTTAATAGAAAAACTCTCTCCCCACCCCCCACCCCCCACCCCCCAGGCTGCTGCTTAAACAAACAGTCTTCATAGGTGCTAGCTCTCACCATCGATTTCTTTCTTGCACCAGAAATTTAACCCCTCAAATTTTTTTTTTTTTTTTAATAAAAGAGAGAACTCTTTGGGTTGCCTTGTCACAGACACCGAACGTGGCAACTTCGCACACAAATCCCAGCTATAGCCTCGCCCTCATTCAGTCAGTAGGCTCTGGAACACGGGAGGTGAGTTAGGGATATTTCCCCATGGTGCCAGCTATAGCCCCGCAGACTTAACAGTGCAGCCCTGCTGCTACAGACCAGGATGGAAGCAGCACACTGCATATACAGTTAGTTGTCTGGATGCGCTTCTTAGTATAGGACCCGTGTGTGTACTGACGCAACGCCCTGTAGCGCTCAGAAGTATTCTTATGATCCTTGCTTGTCCTTTTTTGGGTGATGGTAGAAAAAGTACAGAATTGCGCTGTTTGGAGTTTAGGGGGTCTTTTTTCTCTTGTGGTTGTCATGTCTGTCTGTTTGTCTGTCTGTCTGTCTGTCTGTCTGTCTGTTGTCTTCAATTTTACTATCTGTGTGTGTGTGTGTGTGTGTGTGTGTGTGTGTGTGTGTGTGTGTGTGTGTGTGTGTGTGTGTGTGTCTTCGACTATTTCCTCTCTTCCTTGTCCGCTCCTGTCTTTGACTTTCTCTCTGTCTCTGTCTCTCTCTTTCTCTTTCTGTGTGTGTACATGTGAGAGAGGGATACAGACAGAGACAGAGACAGAGAGAACGATCTTTGATACACAAGGATTAAGATTTTTAAGCCGTGCCTAGACTTAAAATCTGCCCTTGTCATGCATCAAAATAACCAATCCAATCTGCAAATCAATATTTTGCATCTGGGAAAAAAAACACACAGTAGTGAATACTGATTTAAGGGAAAGTGGTTTCATTGTTATTTTTCCAGAGAGAGAGAGACAGAGACAGAGAGAGGGAGAGAGAGACAGACAGAGACAGAGAGAGACAGACAGACAGAGCAAGAAAGAGAGAGAGAGAGAGAGAGAGAGAGAGAGAAGAGAGAGAGAGAGAGAGAGAGAGAGAGAGAGAGAGAGAGAGAGAGAGACACAGACAGAGACAGAGACAGAGACAGAGACAGAGAAAGCATACAGCAGTTTGCGTATACATAAGCTTGAAAACGAATAATGCCCCTCCTGTGACTTCAAGAAGTGTGAATAACTAAGAGACAAAATCTCCTCCTTCGGCTCAATCTGTTTTGATCTGCATCATCTTCGCCCAGCCAGAATCTCATGTCAGAATTCAGTCCCCCCCCCCAACCCCCGCTCCCCTCCCCTACACCCCCCCCCCTTTCTGCATCCCTCCTACCTTCCCTCCTCCCCTGCCATCCCTTTCTACCACAGCTGGTATACCAGCCTCCCTGATTTAAGAGAAAGTGGTTTCATTCCCTTTTCACAAAGAGGAGAGAGAGAGAGAGAGAGAGAGAGAGAGAGAGAGAGAGAGAGAGAGAGAGAGAGAGACAGAGACAGAGACAGAGACAGAGACAGAGAGACAGAGAGAGGGGGGGAGGGAGGGAGAGAGAGAGAGAGAGAGAGAGAGAGAGAGAGAGAGAGAGAGAGAGAGAGAGAGAGAGAGAGAGAGAGAGAGAGAGATGAAGACAAACAGAGAGACAGACAGACAAACAGAGAGAGAGAGAGAGACAGACAGACAAAGAGACAGACAGACAGACAGACAAACAGAGAGAGAGAGAAGAGAGAGAGAGAGAGAGAGAGAGAGAGAGAGAGAGAGAGAGAGAGAGAGAGAGAGAGAGAGAGAGAGAGAGAGAGAGAGAGAGAGAGAGAGAGATTCATCGCACCCCCTGTTTTGAGAATGAGCTCGAGTCTCTGGAGACCTGCATCGTTTATGGCGTTTACTGCATTGTGTTTGTTCTGCTGCCGGTGTTTGGGGACTTCAGTTCTGCCTTGCTGTGATTACACCTCCTGGTAAAATCTTGTAGGAAGCTAGTTATGACAAGAGTGTCCCAATGAAATAGATTTTCAACCCCGATTTCAGAATCTGGGCTATTTAAATGGGTGAGCAAAAACGATGGGTGAGCAAAAACGATGGGTGGGCAGAAATGATGGGTGGGCAGAAACTGTGGGTGTGCAGAAACTGTGGGTGTGCAGAAAAACTATGGGTGGGCAAAAACGATGGATGGGCAGAAATGGTGGCATACTCTAAAATCTCACCATTGGTATACATATTAAAATGGTATTACATTTATGGAAAATACCACAAGTGTTAACAAAATGTTATGAGCAAGATGCAAGAGCAAGATGTCATCGTTGTCTTTTGTCTTTGCTTTTGTATATGTTTCTTGGCTCGAGCTCTAGGTTCACCAGTGGTGAGATTTTTGCGTATGCGACTGTTTTGGTGTTGTTCACCACCATTACTGTTGCCGCATTTCGATTTCGGTGATGATCTCTAAACACGACAGAAACGTACATGCACTTCTAATATTGTCATCGGGACCTACTCTTCCCAAAAGCGGAACTGGTTTCAACATGACTGTGTGCAAGATGCTGTGCATGCGTTTGCACACCGAACCTCAGAGTTACAGTCTTACATGAAAAAAAATTCAGGGGAGTGGAGTCAGTACTGATTTTTCAAGGGGAACAGTCCTCTCCGACAGGTGCCTTGATAGTAGCCGGCTCAATCCTGGACCAGCAGATGGCGAGCGTAATACTCTAACAATGAGGCCATCCTGCCTGCCCCCTGTCCTGTTCTGTCCTCACAGTAGAAAGTTGTTCAGCAAATTCGGCCACCAAACATACTGTTTACCAGTCTCTGTCAATACAAAATTAATAGTTTGCTGTCTGTGGTAGTAAGTGGTTGGTCCTGTGTTTTTTCACAACTTTTGTGGTCCATTACAAGTGTTCCACAGACAATTGCTTAAGCAAGATTATTGGATCTTGTCACATAACAGTACCTATAGAATTTAGTAAAAAAAAAAAAAAAGAAAAAAAAAAAAAAAGAGAACATTGCTAGATGTGGATAGACGTAAACTAAAAGATATCAAGCAAGAAAAAAGTCAAAGGAGAGGAGGGAATTGTTATAGCAGCAGTGATGTGCTTAAGAAAAAAGGATGGACAATTTTAGGGTGGGGAAGGACCTCAAAGCACGAGACACCAGCCTAGACTAAAAGATATCAAGCAAGAAAAAGAAATAAAGGAGAGGGAAGGAATTATTAAAGTAGCAGCGTTGTGTTTAAGAAAAAAGGGGTGGATAATTTTAGGGTGGGGAAGGACCTCAAAGCACCAGACACCGGCCTATAGCCTGCACAGCCCGGCCACAGAAAGCCAAAGGTGGCAGCGGGATCTAGTGGCGGCCTGAAGGGGGGTGAGTGAGGTGTGTTGGGGATATTTCCCCTGCTGACCTTCAGCCTGCAGGAGATGGTCAGTGCTGATGGACTGCCTGCCCTCCACTGTCCTGCTGCTGCTGCTGCTGCTGCTGTGATTGTGACCTCTGGCAATGGCAGGTCTGTGTCCACAGGATGAGCCTTTCACGTACTTGTCAGCAAAGTGATGGAGGGAGAGAGAGAGGGGGGGGGGGGTGGGGGTGGGAGGAGAGTAGGCAGAGTGTGTATGTGTTTTTTTGTGCGTGTTTGTGTTTGTGTGTGTGTGTGTGTATGTGTGTGTGTGTGTGTAAGAGAGAGAAGAGAGAGAGAGAGAGAGAGAGAGAGAGAGAGAGAGAGAGAGACAGACAGACAGACAGACAGACAGACAGACAGACAGACAGACAGACAGACAGACAGACAGACAGAGAGTGTGAAAGAGAGTATAGCAGTTTTCTCACACATAAGCTTGGTAAAAAAAAAAATGCCAGTATCACTTCAAGAATGGTGAATAACCATCAGGCAAACTCTGCTCATCGAGTTCATCTCTTTTGATCAGCAGCAAAAATTCGCACAGCCAGAAGAGAAACCCAGGCCAGAATTCAGCCTCCACCTCCCCCCTCCTACCCCCCCCCCCCCCTCCCACCTCCCACTACTTCAGCTCTGTGCCAGCCTCCCTGATTTAAGGGAAAGTGGTTTTCATTCCATCCTGAGAGAGGGAGACATGTATCTCACTGGCTGTGTGAGAATGAGCTTGGTCTCTTGAGAGCTGGGGGGATCGTTTATGGTGTTTATTTCATTGTGTTTGTTCAGGTGGGGGGGGGGGGGGGGGGGAGTGGGGAGGGGGTGTGGGTGCCGGTGCTGAGGACTCAAGACTATACCTTTTTGCTATTTTATACCCTGGTAAAATCCGGGAGATTTATATAGCCTATATCTTGTAAAAACAAATCAAAGCGCTTGCATTTGACCTATACAACATGTGAAGGGTGTCATATCATAAGAGATACATATCAGACAGAGGTTTTAGGGGGATGGGATAGCCTGGTGGTTAGAGTGCTGCACTTGTGATCTTGCACACACGTTAAATCCCGTTCCGCTTTTCGTAAGAGTAGGCCATTGTGTGCCGGTGGGAACTGGGAACAAATGACAATGTTTACAAAACTGCATACACATGGGGACTGGATGAAAAAAAAGCACATGAATGCTTATTCCCTTGTCCTCAAGAAAAAAAAATATAAAAAAGAGAGAAAAAATCTGATGGTCTGGCTGGGTTCGAGCCACAATAGAGGCCGCTGTTTGAAGGTGTTTTTTTTTTCCTGGGGTTAACATTAGCACCAACTACACTCCCCTGAAAGTCTTTTAGCTAACACTATAGATCACGGCCCCATGTGTGAACCCGCAACCATCTTGCACAAACATTAAAACCTGTTTGCCTTGTGGAAGAGTAGGCCCATTTGTGTGCATGGGAACAAATACAAAATCAAAACCAAAAAAAAACCCCCAAACAACCACAACCATACTGGTGTCACATTTAGACATCATGCCTTAGGTGAGAATGTGGCTACATGGATGGTTAGCAGAAAGGATTGCATGTGCGAAATCTCACTATTGGTGAACCTTGGAGCTCGAGATGAGAAATGAAACAAGATAGAGGTTCTATATCTCTTAAAAACATTACAGCTTTTTTTGTTTTAATCTAAGCTCCAGACATGGCAGCAGACTCAGCTGACATTAGCAAGCTAGTGTTCACAGTCTAGCAACTGTACTATTCACATGTCTAAAATAGTATTAGCACACTTTTTGTAATCTTAACCCCACTACAACAGCAAAAAAGCAAATACATGACATGACTGTCTCATATAGGAACTAATTCAACAGGTTTATTCTCCCCCCTACCAACCTTTTAAGCAAGATGAATGTATTTTTGTCGTTCTCTTCCCCCTTTCAATCTCTAAGCAATTCTTGCAGCATCACAATGGAGAACTATTTAAAAGAGTTCCACTAAAACTGTTAGTTACATAAGAAACCTACAAAAAACAAAAACAAAACAGGGTTTACTTCACATGGTTTTGTGTCCATTCTGCAGAGCAGCCAGACCTGTGTTTTTTCTTTACTTTTATCTTAAGTGTTCCCAAAGAACAGTATTCTAGCAATGGCAATGTTAACACAGTATACTGTATGGTAATTTTGTTCCTATTTTTAACAATAGTACATTAAGCATACTCAAACCATGATAGTATCAACAATTTGAAAAAAAAAACTAATTCAATTAGGGACAGAAAATATTGGGACTGATAGCTCCTGTTGAATCCTAACCTTTGCCAACATTCAAACAGGGATGGAAGTGATGCCGTCTGCTCATTTTTTAGATATAGAATTTTGAAAGACAAGATTCATCACGGTGTTTTCCCCCAAGCTTCTGCATGAAAAAAAAAAACCAACTAACTGAAAAAGGCATGGAAATGGGAGAGACTGAAAGTGATAAAACGTGAGTGAACAGAGATATGATTTAAAGAGTGCATACCCAAGTCCACCACAGCAGTCATTTTCCCCCACTTTTAGCTCTTCCTAGCTGCTAATTAATCCATCCCATCCCAGCCCAGATGGGACCATTTGATGCTTATTATAGCAGCAATTGACCACACTTGGACTAGGTAAAAGGAAAGAGCAGGCAAAATATAGCCTAGCACTCTTGACTGGGTGATGTTGGATTTGTGCGCAGTGCCACAGCATAGGAGGAATGCTTAAGTAGCAAACACGTGGCAAGAGATGGCTGGAGCATTATATGGAGGGGAGGGGAGGCAAGAGGATTACCAAACACCGGCCTGCACAGCCCGGCCACAGAAAGCCAAAGGTGGCATCCGGGTCTACTGGCGGCCTGAAGGGGTGGAGTGAGGTGTGTTGGGGATATTTCCCCTGCTGACCTTCAGCCTGCAGGAGATGGTCAGTGCTGATGGACTGCCTGCCCTCCACTGTCCTGCTGCTGCTGCTGCTGCTGTGATTGTGTGTGACCTCTGGCAATGGCAGGTCTGCGTCCACAGGATGAGCCTTTCACTTATCAGCGCGCGTGCACGCACACACACATACATACACACAGACACACAACACAGAACACACACACACGCACGCATACACACACACAGAGAAAGAGAGAGACACACACAGAGACACCACACACACACAGACACAGACACACACAGAGAGACACACACACAGAGACATATATATATATATATATATATATATATATATATATATATATATATATATATATATATGTGTGTGTGTGTGTGTGTGTGTGTGTGTGTGTGTGTGTGTGTGTGTGTGTGTGTTTACTTTCACACTTTAAAGATGCATTCAGAACTCACAATCCCATGTGATAACTCTGTGTGCTCGAGTCTTTATTTTATTTTTTTTTATACCACTTTATGTCACAGCAGACTTCTCCCTGTGAAATTTGGGCTCTTCTCCCCGGGGAGAGCGCGTCGCCACAAGTGCACCGCCAACCCATTTAAATTTGTGGCAGGGCGCTAGTTAGATTACTTCCCTTGCGATCGGAACTGCCAATCGCAGCGTCGTGGGTCTAACGTTTGGATCCACACCTGTGAATTGTGCGACGTTCTGTATCGTTCGGGGGTGGTCGAAAGCCGACCTCTACATGCACTTTGCCCTTAGCGGTAAAATGTAGTATTTATGCAGCCTCTTTTTAGAGGCCACATTCCCACTGTCTGACCGTGCTGTCGTCGCCGAGAAATTGTACAGAGTCGCGGCAGATCAAATATCTGCACTCTGTTACAATTTTTTTTTTTATATATACAGCCCCCAAGCTGCCCTGAGGACTCCCAAGTCCCCGATTTTTCCCTCAGGGATGGTGTCTTAACACGACACCTGTGTCCATACTGGAGTCTTGTAAGAACAGAACAAAAGGTTGATTTAATGGCACTAATGGGACCAATACTTGTTCATACAGTGGGCAATCCCAGAAGTCAGCATGTGACTACCTTAACTAATGGGGGACAAAAACGACCACATACGCAAAAAATCTCAAGATTGATGAATCTCAGAACTCCAGCCGAGGAACGAAATATAAGAAACTCAAAAGAGTGGAGAGAAAAAAGGAAATCGAGTATTGACTATCTGACAAGTTTGTCCAGTTTTCCAGTTTTTGAAATACAACGAGACAAACAAATCATAACTGAAGAACTTAATCAAGGTAATAGCACCATTCAGGTACGAATTTCGATACAATATAACAGAATAGGAATTGGTCATTTATCTTCGTCCGTTTATCTGTTTGAATCCCTTGGCTGGTTAATCATGGTTGTGTGTGTGTGTTGTGTATGTGGTTGTGTGTGTGTGTGTGTGCGCGCGTGCGTGCGTGCGTGCGTGTGTGCGTGCGTGCGCGCTGCGGTGTGTGTGTGAGTTGTATGTAACCTGGGCGTGTGCATCGGGCGTACACATGTAGTATGTGTATGTTTGCATATATTCTGCGCGTTTGAATGCATGTGTGAGAGTGCATGTGCCTTCCAATTTCATTCATGTGTTCGTTATCTAGGATGGAGAAAGGAGGATCGGAGGATGGTGGTGGTGGTGAGGGTGGGCGATGGAGATATTGAAATAAACCTCACCCCCACAAAATGCAACTCACACAAAGCAAGGGTGACTAGACCCAGCCATATTATTATCCACAACATGAAACAGCACGAGGGGACAGATTTCCCTTGGTGACCCTTTCCTCCACAGAATTGGTCATGCTATGATGGAAAGTTCCCTCCAACCTCCACCCTCCCCCACCCCGCCCTTTCTCCTCCCTCCCTGTCCATCCATCCCACCCCACCCACCCCCCACCTTCCCTGTCACCACAGGTTCTGATTGTTTTGCTGGGATTCTTCCGCCTGGCGGCACTTTGGCCTTCAAAAAAATCCTTCCGCTCGATGGCTCTTTTTTTTGTCAGCCCGCCCCAAAAAATTAAAAAGCCAACACTTGTGGTATTGAAAGTTGGGGCACTTTTGATTTTGTGTTTCTTTTTTTTGGTTGAAAAAATAGAATGAATAGGTTTTTGAAAATCGTTAACGTTGCTTTAAGCCGACTGGATCTGAAGTGAAGAGTTTAAAAGTGCAAAAGGGTCACAAACTTATGTATGATCATTTTTAGTGTGATAGTGTTGTGTGAAAGAAAAGAGAAGAAAAGCTGTTACATCGTCGCGCCTTCAAAAACTAATCAAATAATTTTCCAACTGACCAATCAGCCAACCAACCGGCCAGCCAGCCAACCACCCACCCAATCCAAACAACCAGACAACCAACAGCCAACTAACCAACCAGCCAAACCAACCAACCAACCCAGCCAATGTTCCAACCAAACCAACCAACCAACCAACCAACCCAACCAGTCAACCACCCACCCACTCCACCTACAACCCCAATCCCTAACCAACCAACCAACCAATAACCAGCCAGCCAGCCAACCAACCAACTAACCATCCAGTCAAGTAGCAAGCAAGCAAGCAGCCATCACCACAACTCTCCAGCCAACCAAGTGACATTGCCAACAAACCATGAAAATAAAAGAAGACATAAAAAAGAGGAACTTTAAGAATGTAACAGAAAAGATAGACTGTAGAAAATTAAAAGAAAGGTGAACTGTATAAAGGGATGAACTGTATAAAGAAAGATGAACTAAAGAAATACAAAAAAAAGATAACTAAAGAAACACAAAGAGAAAGATGAACTGTATAAACATAAAGAAAGACGAACTGTAAAAGATGAACTGTATAAACATTAAAGAAAGACGAAACTGTATAAAGGAGATGAACTGTATAAAGAAAGATGAACTGTATAAAGAAAGATGAACTGTATAAAGAAAGATGAACATATAAAGGAGATGAACTGTATAAAGGAGATGAACTGTATAAAGAAGATGAACTGTATAAAGATAGATGAACAGTATAAAGAAAGATGAACTGTTATAAAGGAGATGAACTGTAATAAAGAAAGATGAACTGTATAAAGAAAGATGAACGTATAAAGAAAGATAACTGTATAAAGAAAAGATGAACTGTATAAAGAAAGATGAACTGTATAAAGAAAGATGAACTGTATAAAGAATATAACTTAATAAAGAAAGATGAACGTATAAAGAAAGAGAAACTTATAAAAAATATGAACGGTATAAGAAAGATGAACGTATAAAAGAAAGGAACTGTATAAAGAAAAAGATGAACTGTATAAAGAATATAACTGTATAAAGAAAGATGAACTGTATAAAGAAAGTGAACTGTATAAAGAATATGAAATGTATAAAGAAAGTGAACTGTATAAAGAAAGAGAACTGTATAAAGAAAAAAATGAACTGTATAAAGGAGATGAGCTGTATAAAGAAAGATGAACTTTAAAGAAAGATGAACTTATAAAGAAAGATGAACTGTATAAAAAAGTGAACTGTATAAAGGAGATGAACTGTATAAAAAAATGAACTGTATAAAAGGAGATGAATGTATAAAGAAGATGAACTAAAGAAATACAAAGCAAAGATGAACTAAAAAACACAAAGAAAGATGAACTGTAAAAACATAAAAAAGACGAACTGTATAAGAAAGATGAACGTTTAAAAAAAAGTGAACTGTAAAAGAAAGATGAATTGTTAAGAAAAAGAAGAACAGTATAAACATAAAAGAAAGATGAACGGTATAAATAGAAAGACAGATGAACTTTATAAATATAAAGGAACGTTGAACGTTATAAAGAAAGACAGATGAACGTATAAACATAACAAAATGAACTGTATAAACATAACGACAGATGAAACTGTATAAACATAAAAGACAGAGAACGTATAAACTAACAGACAGATGAATGTATAAACATAACAGACAGATGAACGTTTAACAACATAAAAAAGATAACTGTAAAAAACAAAAAGAAAGAGAACTGTAAGATGAACTGTATAACATAAAGACAGGTAACTGGGAAAACTAAAAGAGAGATGAACTGATAAAATATAAAGGAACGTTGAACTGTATAAACTAAAAGAAAGAGAACTGAATAAACATGGAAGAAAGAAACTGAATAAACAGGGAAGAAAGTGAACTAATAAACATAAAAAGTAACTAAATAAAAAGGAAAGAAAGATGAATGAATAAACGGGAAAAAGTACCGAAAAAACATGGAAAAAGATAAAATGAATAAACAGGGAAGAAAGAAATAACGAATAAACGGGAAAAAAGTTAACTAAATAAAACAGAACAAAAAAAAGAAAGACAGAAAAACGCAAAGGGATTACATTAAATTTCATTGTTCAGGGTTGGAACGAGTTTTTGTTTTACTCAACATTATCATCTCGTAAAACTATTTGATGACTTCCTTTTTTTTAACAAGGTCGCAGCCTTTAAAAATAAAAGACCCTCTGTAGCAGCTTGGTTCACGATTGATTTGTTGTTTGGGTTGGTTGATTGATCAAAGGATTGATGACTAACTGATCAACTGATTGAGAGCTCTCTTGCGCTCTGTCTCTTTTTCCCTTCTCTTGGGGAAAATGACTGTGGAGTGGTAGTGGGGTGTGTGGTGTATGGGGTATGGGTAAGGTGTGTTGTGGTGTGGGGTTTGGTGTGTTGTGTGTTTTGTGTGTGTGGTGTGTGTGTGTGTTTGTGTTTTGTTGTTATGTTGTGTTGTGTGGTTTTTTGTGTGTTGAGTTGTGGTTTTTTCGGTGTGTTGTGTTTTTTTGTTGTATGTAAATTTTTATGTATGTATGTATGTTAAAGTATGTATGTATGTATGTTGTATTATGAGTATGAGTATGTATGTATGTTTTGTATTTGTATGATGCATGATGTATTAGTATTTTAGTTTTGTGGTGTGTGTGGTGTGTGTGTGTGTGTGTGTGTGTTGTGTGTGTGTGTGTTGGGATGGCAGCGCGAAATGCAAGCAAGGCAAAAGGCAGGGGGGGAATGGGCGGAAGGCAGGTGGTGACCGAGAGTATCAGGTTTCCTGTTTTAAATGATAATTCCGCTTCTATGTTTTCTGCTGTTGTCTGTCTGTCTGTCTGTCGTCTGTCTGTCTGTCTGTCTGTCTGCTGTCTCTGGGCTGTCGTCTTCTGTCGTCGTTGTCTGTCTGTTGTCCCCTTTCCGCCGGCTTTGTTCAGGCTGTTTCTATGGTGTGTGTGTGGTGCGGCGCGCACGCGCGCGCGCGCGCGCGTTTTTGGGGTTTTTTTGGGGGTTTTTGGGGGGGGGGGGGAAAAATTTTTAAAGGGTTTGGGGGTTTTTTGGGGGGGGTTTTTTTGGGGGGTTTTTTGGGGGTGGGTTTTTTTTTTTTTTGGGGGGGTTTTTGGGGGGGGGTTTTTTTGGTGTGGGGGGGGGGGGGAAAAAATGTTTTTTTAAAGGGGGGGTTTAAAAAAAAAAAAAGGGAATTTTGGGGGGGGGTTTTTTTAAAAAAATTTTGGGTTTTTTAAAAGGGTTTTTAAAAATTTTTTTTTTTGGGGGGGGTTTTTGGTTTTTTTTTTTAAAGGGGGGGGGGGGAAAAAAGGAAATTTTTAAAAACCCCCCCCAAAAAAATTTTAAAAAAAAAAAAATTAAATTCCCCCCCCCCTTTTTTTTCCTTTGTTTTGGGGTTTTTCCCGGGTTTTGAAATTTGGGTTTGGGGGGGTTTTTTTTTTTTTTTTTTCCCCCCCCCTTTTTTTTTTTTTTTTTTTTGGGGGGGGGGGGGGGGGGCCCCCCCCCCCGGGGGGGGGGGTTTTTGGGGGTTTGGGGGGGGTGGGGGTGGGGGGGGGGGTTTTTTTTGGTTTTTTTTTTTTTTTTGGGGGGGGGTTGGGGGGGGGGGGGGGGGGGGGGGGTTTGGGGTGGGGGGGGGGGGGGGGGGTTTTTTTTTTTCCCAAAAAATTTTAAAACCTTTCCCCCCCTTTTTTTGGAAAAAAAAACCCCCCAAAAAAAATTTTCTCCTCCCCCCCCCCCCCCCCCCCCCCACCCCCCCCCCCCCCCCCCAAAAAAAAACCCTTTTTGGGGAAAAAAAACCCCCCCAAAAAAAAAAGGGGTTTTCCCCCAAACCAAAAAAGCCCCCCCTTTTTTTTTAAATTTTAATTCCCGGTTTTTTTTTTGGGGAAAAACCCTTTCCCGGGCCCAAATTTGGGGGGGAAAAAACCCAAAACCCCCCCCCCCCCCCAAAAAACCCCCGGGCCCCAAAGCAACCCCCCCCCTTTTCCCCCCCCCCTTTCCCCCAAACCCCGGGGAAAAAAAGGGAAAAACCCCCCCCAAAAAACCCTCCCCCCTTTTCCCCCCCCTTGTCCAAAACCCCCCCCCCGGGGCCAACCCCCCCCCCTTTCCCCCTTTTTTTTTTTTTTTTTTTTTAAAAAAAATTTTAAAAAAAAACCCCCCCCCTTTCCGGCCCCCCTTTCCCTTTTTTCCCAAAATTAAAGCCCTTAAACCCTTCCTTTTTTTAAATTTTTTTTCCCCTTTTTTTTCCCAAAAAAATTTCCAAAAAAAACCCTTTTTTAACCCCCCCCTTTTTAAATTTCCCCCCTTTTTTTTTAAAATTTTCCCACCCCCCTTTTTTTTAAACCCCTTTTTTTTTTTTAATTTTTTTAAAAAAAAAATTTTTAATTCTTTTTTTCCCCAAATTTTTTCCTTTTTTTTTCCCCTTTTTTGGGGTTTTGGAAAAATTTTTTTTTTTTTTTTTTTTTTTTTTTTAAAAAAATTTTTTTTAAAAAAAATTTTTTTAAAAAAAAAAAAAAAAACCCCCCCCCCCCCCTTTTTTTTTTTTTTTTTAAATTTTTTCCCAAATTTTTTTTTTTTTTTCCCCCCCCCCCCCCCCTTTTTTTTTTCCCCGGGGTTTCCCCCCTTTTTTTTTCCCCTTTTCCTATTTTCCCTTTTTTCCCCTTCCCCCCCTTTTTTTTTCCCCCCCCTTTTTTTTGGTCCCCCCCCCTTTTTTCCCCCTTCCCCCCCTTTTTTTCCCTCTTTTTTTCCCCCTTTTCCCCTTTTTTTAAAGGGCCCCCCCCTTTTTTTTCCCCCCTTTCCCTTTTTTTTCCCCTTTTTTTTTTTCCCCCCCCTTTCTCTCTTTTTCCCCTTTTTTTTTTTTAAATCTCTCCTTTTCCTCCCTCGGTCCCCCCCCCCCCCCCCCCCCCCCCCCTTTTCTTCCCCCCCCCCCCCCCCCCCCCCCCCCCCCCCCCCCGGGACCCCCCCTCCTTTCCCCCCCCCCTTTTTCCCCCTTCCCCCCTCTCCCCCCCCTTCCCCCCCCCCCCTTTTTTTTTTTCCCCCCTTTTTCCCCCCTTTCCCCCCCCCTTTTTTTTCCCCCCTTTTTTTCCCCTTTCCCCCTTTTTTTTTTCCCCCCTTTTTTTTTTTAAAAAAACCCCCCCCCCCCCCTTTTTTTTTCCCCCCCCCCCCCTCCCCCCCCCCCCCCTTTTTTTTTTTTTTCCCCCCCCCCTTTCCCCCCCCCCCCCCCCCCCCCCCCCCCCTTTTTTTTTTTTTTTCCCCCCCCCCCCCTTTTTTTTTTTTTTTTTTTCCTTTTTTTCCCCCCCCCCCCCCCCCCCCCCCCCTTTTTTTTTTTTCCCCCCCCCCTTTTTTTCCCCCCCCCTTTGGGTTTTTTTTTTTTTTTTTTTGGGAAACCCCTTTTTTTTTTTTTTTTTTTTCCCCCCCCTTTTTTTCTTTTTTTTTTTTCCCCTTTTTTTTTTTGGGTTTTTTTTTTGTGTTGGGGGTTGGGGGTTTTTTTTTTTTTTTTTTTTAAAAAAAATTTTTTTTTGGGGGGAAAAACCTTTTTTTTTGGGCCCCTTTTTTTTTTTTTTGGGGTTTTTTTTTTTTTTTTTTAAAAACCCCTTTTTTTTTTTTTTTTTTGGGGGTTTTGTTTTCCCCCTTTTTTTTTTTTTTTTTTTCCCCCCCTTTTTTTTTTTTTTTTTGGGGGTTTGGGGTTTGGGGGGGTTTTTTTTTTTTTTTTTTTTTTTTTAAATTTTTTTCCCTTTTTTTTCCCTTTTTTTTTTCCCCTTTTTTTTTTCTTTGTTTTTTTTGTTTTTTTTTTTGGGGTTTTTTTGGGTTTTTTTTTAAAGGGGGGGGTTGTTGTTGTGTTTTTGTTGTTTTTTTTTGGGTTTTTTTTTTAAAAATTTTTTTTTTTGGGTTTTTTTTTTTTTTGTTTTTTTTTTTTTTCTTGTTTGGTTTGGGGTTTAATTTTTTTTTTTGGGGGTTGGTTGTTTTTGGGGGGGTTTTTTTTTTTTTTTTTTTTAAAATTTTTTTTTTTTTTTTTTTTAAAAAAAATTTTTTAAAGGGGGGTTTTTTTGGGGGGGGGTTTTTTTGGGGGTGTTTTTTTTGGGGGGTTTTCCCCCTTTTTTGGTGGGGGGAAAAAAGGGGTTTGGGTTTTTTTTTTTTTTTTTTTTCCCCTTTTCCCCTTTTTCCCCCTTTTTTTTTTAAAAAAATTTTTTTTTTTTTTTTTTCCCCCCCCCCCAAAAAAAATTTTTTTCCCCCCCCCTTTTTTTTCCCCCCTTTAAATTTTTTAAAAAAAAACCCCCTTTCCCCCCTTTTTTTCCCCCCTTTCCCCCTTTCCCCCCCCCGGGGCCCTCCCCCTTCCCCTTTTTTCCCCCCCTTTCCCCCTTTTCCCTTCCCTCTTCTCTTTTTTTCCCCCCTTTTTTCTTTCCCCCCCCCCTTTTTTCTTTTCCTTTTTTTTCCCCTTTCCCCCCCCCCTTTTTTTTCCCCTCCCCCCCCCTTTTTTTCCCCTTTCCCCCCCCCCCCCCCCCTCCCCCCCCCTCTTCTTTTTCCCCTTTCTTCTGTCTTTTTTTTTTTTTCCCCCTTTTCCCCCCTTTCTCTTTCCTCCTCTCTCTTTTTTCCCCCCCCCCCCCTTTCCCCCCCCTTCCCCCCCCCTTTTCCCCCCCCTTTTTTTTCCCCCTTTCTTCCCCTTTTTTTTCCTCCCTCCCCTTCTCCCCCCCCTTCCCCCCTCCCCCCCCCTTTTCTCTCCCCCCCTTCCCCTCTCTCTTTTTTTTTAAAACCCCTCCCCCCCCCCCCCCCCCCTTTTTCCCCCCCCCCCCCCCCCCCCAAATTGTTTTTTTTTTTTTTTTGGGGGGGGGGGTTTTTTCCCCGGGGGGAAAAACCCCCCCCCGGGGGGGACATTTCCCCACTGTCCCCCCCCAATTTTTCCCCCAAAAAACCCCCCCCTTTTTTTTTTTTTTTTTTATAATTTATTTTTTTAAAAAAAAAAAACAACTGCTAACAGTGCCGGGATTTTAAAAAAATAAAGTTTTTTGGGGAATAGGTATCCCTGGTTTTGGTTTTCAAAAGAAAACCCCTTTAGTTTTAAAAAAATTTTAAGGGCCTAAAGGGTTTTTTTTTTTTTTTTTTTTTCCTTTTTTGACAATTGTGGGGTGAAATTTTTTTCCTTTTCCCCGGGGTTTAAATTTTAAAAAATTCAACAAAAGGGAAAAATTTTAAGGGGGGCCAAAAAAACGAAAAAAACCCTTTTTAAAACCCCTCTTTAAAAGGGAACCACATTCCGAAAGTCGGGGATGGTGTCCCAAACATGATCTTGTATGCAAAGCAGTTTTTTTTTTTTTTAAAAAAAGTCCCCTTTCCCTTCCTACTGGCCACGAAATGGCTCACTGTTTCAAAAAAAGGGGGAACTGGGTTTTAAAAAATGGGGGTAAAAAAATTTTTAACTACGTGCGTGTAAACAAAAAGGGCCGGGGCTTTTGGGTTTTTAGGGCTCACCCCGAAAGGACTTTTTTTAAAGGGGGGGCAGAGTCATATTGATGTTAAAAAATCCAGGGTAAAAAATCCCCAAAAACGGGCCCTCCCGCAGGTTGGCCCCGAAACCCGGTTTCCCTTTAGTTTCAAAAATACAGACCGACGTCCCCCATATAAAAAAAAAAAAAAAAACTCCAAAAATCAAAATAACCCTCAACCATCACGAGTACGGAGGGGAACCAGTGGGCAGAAACGCTCGCTTTTCCCCCCCAGCCCAAAGGGTTAAACAGTTTTTGAGCGTGGTTAAAAAAATTGGATGGGTGACCGTTTTGGAGCGCCTTGGGGTACAGTACAGTTCCCCCCCCCCCCCCCCTCCGTTCACCCCAGCTGTAAAATGGGTACCTGCCCCCTTTAGGTCAGGGAAGGTTTAAGCAGGGAGGGGGAGGAATGGGGCCCCCCTTCAACATTTGGCCCCCCCCAGAGAAACCCGGGGTCCTCCCCCGACCCCTTCCCCCTCCCCCCCTACAAAACCCCCTAGGGTTTTTGGAACACCTTTTAACCTTTTGAAACTAAACCACTTCATCTTTTCTAAGAACAAAGCTGACCACTTTTAAACCCAAAAAAAAAAAACAAAACCCCACCCGTAGTGCAAACATGAAAAAACTAAACCCCCCCAAATAAAGTAAAAAAACCAAAAAACAAAAAGGGGAACTGAATTTTTTTTTTTTTTTGCTTTTTACCGTGACAGGATATTGGGGGTTTAGCGAATTTCCCAAAGGGGAAACGGGGCACTAAAATTTGGGCCCCGGCCCCCGCGTCATGAAGGAGGGATTTCCCCTACTGCCCCCGCCCCCTTTTTTCCCCTCATGGATTTTGGGAAATGCGACAATATTTACTGCTGTTTATTTTTTCTAGTTTATTTTTTTTATTTATTTTTTTTATTTAACTATCTATTATCTATCTATCTATTTTATCTCTCTATCTAAATATCTATCTATTCTATCTATCTAAACCCATCTATCAATCTACTAACTATCTAACTATTTTACCCACCCAACCCCTACCCCAAACCAACCTAAAAATACCTACCTACCTAAACCCTTCCGTTTCCTACCCGTCTTCTATCCATACCATTCCATCCCCTCCATCCAATCCAAAACCATCCATCCATCCATTCTGTCCATCTATTCCCTTTTATCTATCTATCTTTTCTTATCTATCTATCTATCTATCTACTATCTAATCTATCTATCTATCTATCTATCATCCTAAACTAACCTATTCTATCTTTTGATCGATCTATTTTATCTACCCATTTTCCAATTTCCCTTCCAAACCATCCAACCTCCATTCCCAAACCCTCCAACCCCAATTCCAACCCCCCCCATCCACTCCACCTTTTTATCTATTTTATTTTATCTAATCTATCTATCTTTTCTATCTAACTATCTAATTTTTATCCCAGCTATCTTTTCTATCTATCATTTTATCTATCTATCTATCTAAACTAACTATCTAACCCTTTTTTTTTCGATCTATCCCATCTAACCCAAAAAACCCTCCATCTTTCCCCCATCCCCATCCCCTCCATCCAAACCATTCCCCTCCCAATTTCCATCCCCTCCCTTCCATCCATCCATCCAATTTTTCAACCCCCCCACCCCACCCCCCCCACCCCATTACCTTTTCTAACTAAACTAACTAGCTATCTATTAAAATTTTTTAAAATTTTTTTCCCTTTTTATTTTATCCCACTATCTATCTATCTAACGTCTATCTATCAATTTTATCTATCTAACTATCTATCATCTATCATTTTCTGCCTGTTTTCCCGTTCCCCCCCATCCATTTCCCCCCCCTCCATTTCCAAATTTCCCTCCATCCATCCATCCATCCCTCCATCCAAACCATCCAAACCATCCATTGCCATTAAAATTTTTCAAATTTTTTTAAACGTGATGAAATGGGTTAAACTGGGGCCTGTTTTCTGTCCTTTCTCCCCCTTAAAGTTCTTCTCTTTTTTTTGTCAGTCAGGTTTTAGTCCAGTTTAGTCATCAGTCAAATTTAGTCATCAGTCAGTTTAGGCAGTCAGGGGGCCCAACAATTAGTCCCCCTCTTTTTTAACTTAATTCCCTTTTTCCCTCTTCCCTTTCTCCACCCCTTTTCCCCCCCCTTTCTTTTTTCCTTTCCCCCCCTATCTCTCCCTTTCATTCCCTCCCACCCCACAAAACGTAACTTTGCCCCCAACCCCACACCACACCCCCCAACCAAAAACACACAACCCCCACCCCCACACACCCAAAAACACACCAAAAAACACAAAAAACTAAAAACCCCAAAACACACAAAACAAAAACAAAACACTTTAAATCTTGGCCCCATGCGCGCAAAAACACATACAAAACAGAGTCCTAGAAATGTCTAAGTAATCACTAATCCCCTGCATTTTTAAACACACAAACAAAATGCAAAATTTACATACCCACCCCAGAAGTACCACGCAAACACAATCCGCACGCACTGCCAAAAGGGACGCCCCACCCCCACACACCACACACACACCACACCCCACACAAAAACACACACCACAAAAAAAAACACCGAACCCCAAAATACACAAAACACACACACAAAACAACAAACACAACAACACACACACACACAACAAAACACACCACACACACACACACACAAAACACACCACAAAAACCAACCCCCACA
>JASPKP010003470.1:0-2500 GCA_030674155.1 Stramonita haemastoma
ACATAGTTTGTTGTGTTTAAAATTGTTTTTTTTTTTTTATTTCGAGGATGGGGAAAAGGGGACTCGTGTGCTTTTTTTTTACATCCATCATCGGTGTATGCATTTTTGTTAATTTTGTCATCCATTCCCCCCGCACACAATGGCTATTCTTCCAAAAATAGGAACGGCTTTAACGTTGCGCAAGACGTTCTCGTGCGTTCACACACGGGACCATGGGTATATGGTCTCATTCGAAGAACTTTTAGGGGGGAGTTGAGTCGGCACCGATGTTAACTCCAGAGAAAAATTCTCTTGAACGAGAATCGAACCCGTGTCACAGATCACGAGTGCAATGCGCATCACCAAAACCACCCAGGCTATCCCGTCCCCTCCGTGGTGTTGTGTGTGTGTGGTGTGTGTTTGTGTGTGTGTGTTGTGTGTGTGTGTGTGTGGTGTGTGTGTGTGTGTGGTGTGTGTGTGAAGAGAGAGAGAGAGAGTGAGAGAGAGAGAGAGAGAGAGAGAGAGAGAGAGAGAGAGAGAGGAGAGAGAGAGAGAGAGAGAGAGAGAGAGAGAGAGAGAGAGTTCTTCAGTTTAACTCCGGGGGGGGGTCCAAATAGTGATATCAACTGTGTGTTTGTGGTGTTGTGTGTGGTGCGCGGCGGCGCCACCACCAAATGACGCCCCAAACAGCGCTCCTGCGCGCTTCTGCAGGCGAGTACGCATGCGAGAAAAACAAGAGAACAGGAAGCAAAGGGAAGAGACAGACAGGGCTGAGGGGGGGGGGGGGGGGGGGGGAACTGAACAGGATCGATCTGCTGTCACCCACCTGTTGAACCTGCCATGGGCTGGCCAAAGTCACCCTGACACACACCACTTTCCCCCCTTACCTCTATCTGACACTGACACTCAAACACCTTACCCTTCACGCACACACCACACACACACCAACACCCCCCCCACACACACACACACACACACACACACACACAAGACAAACACAGAGACAAACACACAGACACAACAACACACACACAACAACACAAAACACAAAACACACACACACACACACACAAAACACACACACACACACACACACACACACACACACTATCGCTAAATCAGTGCAACAATGACGTCAAACGGCGATAAGCAAACCCACGCCTGCCAGCCTATTTCGCACACTCTTCTTTCATTTTCAAATTTTACCATAAAGGTATTATTTGCACATGCAGAATACCCATACACTTCTAAAACCTCTCTAAAATTCCATATGCTGCAGTGAAACCCTTTTCCTCAAACGCTCAGACAGCACTGTTGTTTTCTGTCATATGAGCGAAAATGGTGCCGCGCTGCCATTGACCGCCCTGACAAGTCGGGCCCCCAGCGTATCCCACCTCGGCATAAGAGGGATTTGTTTTTCTTTACAAGATTTACGCTATAAAATTCCATTTTTATTATTCTTTATTTTTATTATTATTTGTTATCTTTTTTTATTTTTTTATTTAATTATTCTTAAAAATAAGTAGTTTTTTTTGGGGGGAGGCAGTGGAAGGGACCAGAAGAGGTGACAGGAAGAAAATGAACAAGGCAAAAACAAAGAGAAAGATTTTTTATTTTTTTTAAAAGGAGGAATTCCTGCACAGAAATCCAGAAGAGGGGGATGCATCTATTGTGCAGGCCCCCTGGCATTCCAACAGGAGGCAGATGCAACAACAAATTTCAATAACGCCCAAGGTATAAGTGCTGAAATGCCAGGATTTGGGCCCATCACCCTTCATTGGCAAAAACGCACGGTCTGTTTGAGTTCTAATAAAACATAAGCAAAACAGCAGGGAATATCAAAGGAGGAGGGGAAAGAGAAAAACAAGGAAAAACGAATCGAAAAAGAAAAAGAAGAAGAAAAAAGAAAAGAAGAAGAAGAAGAAAAGAAGAAGAAGAAGAAGAAGAAAGAAAAAGAAGAAAAGAAGAAAAGAAAGAAAAGAAGAAGAAAAGAAGAAGAAGAAGAAAAAAGAAGAAGAAGAAGAAGAAGAAAAAAGAAGAAGAAAAGAAAAACAAGAACAAGATCAAGAACAAGAAGAAAACAAAGACGAAGAAAAAGAAGAAAAAACAAAAAGTACTCTCCGCTACACTACAGGACGAAACCCACAGAGCAAGGACTTTCCCGGCACACCGCCCTGGCTGTACTGTGTACATATTTATTTACAATCAAATTCCAACAAACAGCAACAGCAGATCACAGGTAAGCTCACCCGGACAGGGTAAACAAACCCCCACCCCTAATTCCCCGCGGGCCGCCAAGACCGAACCACTGACTCGGGACCTACGTGCATGAATGAGAAATGAAGCGCTTTATCTGTGCAAACACAAGGCCCATAGGCCACCCTAGCGATAGGTGAAGAGTGAGGCTTAAAACCACATTCACCGGGAAAGTATTTCTTCCTTCGGGGGAGAAAGCAGTGGACACTCTCTCTCTCTCTCTCATCTCTCTCTACTCTCTCTCTCTCTCTCTCCCTCTCTCTCT
>JASPKP010003470.1:7500-19754 GCA_030674155.1 Stramonita haemastoma
TGCACAAGGGGCCTCGGTTTAAAGTCTCATCCGAAGGACTTTTGGGGAGAGTGGAGTCAGCACTGATGTTAACTCCAGAGGAAAAAAATCACATCGAACGGGAGTCGAACCCGAGTCGTCAAATTGCAAGCGCAATGTTCTGACCACTAGGCTATCCCCTGGTGTGTGTGTGTGTGTGTGTGTGTGTGTGTGTGTGTGTGTGTGTGTGTGTGTGTGTGGAGTGTGTGTGTGTGTGTGTGTGTGTGTGTGTGTGTGTGTGTGTGTGTGTGTGTGTGTGTATAGTCAAGTCAAGTCAAGTCAAGTCAAAATGATCTTTATTGAGGGTAAAAGATTAGTTTACACAACTTTTTTCATCCTGCCCTTACAAAAAAATCAAAAAAATTGACTTCTAAAACGATCAAAGACAAATATCAACCTTGGTTGGAAACTAAAATGAGGATTTTCATCCAAACTCTGTGTGTGTGTGTGTGTGTGTGTGTGTGTGTGTGTGTGTGTGTGTGTGTGTGTGTGTGTGTGTGTGTGTGTGTAGAACGGCTAATACCAAGTTCAATCACTACTCCTACTGCCACCACCTTTCTTTACCATTACTTACTGTTTACTTGCATTGTAGAGGCACTGTGCTGTGCTGGTGAAGTGAGACAATAAGGGACATGTGAGGTCAGACAGCAAGAGAAAGGTGAGGTCAGATAGCAAGAGACAGGTGAGGTCAGACAGCAAGAGACAGGTGAGGTGAGGTCAGACAGCAAGAGACAGGTGAGGTCAGACAGCAAGAGACAGGTGAGGTCGGACAGCAAGAGACAGATGAGGTCAGACAGCAAGAGACAGGTGAGGTGAGTTAGCAAGAGACAGGTGAGATGAGGTGAGGTCAGACAGCAAGAGACAGGTGAGGTGAGGTCAGACAGCAAGAGACAGGTGAGGTGAGGTGAGGTCAGACAGCAAGAGACAGGTGAGGTGAGGTCAGACAGCAAGAGACAGGTGAGGTGAGGTCAGACAGCAAGAGACAGGTCAGGTGAGGTCAGACAGTAAGAGACAGGTCAGGTGAGGTCAGACAGCAAGAGACAGGTCAGGTGAGGTCAGACAGCAAGATACAGGTGAGGTCAAACAGCAAGATACAGGTGAGGTCAGACAGCAAGAGACCAGTGAAGTCAGGTGAGGTCAGACAGCAAGAGACAAGCTGTGTATACAGCAGACATAGTCTGCCATAGCTAAGTACATACATGCTGTTTAGAGATTCAACGCCAAATGCCTCCAGAACAATAAATGTATTCAACATCAATTTATTCATTCCAGAAAAAGATAACAGATAACGGTTAACAGCGACACACGAAGTGTGAAATCAACAAGCACAATAATCTTGTGAAAAGAATTGCAGAAGATACCATGTGCAAAGATGTACCGCTGATGAACAAGGTCATAGAATTATACATGGAAACCAACTCATACTTTTTCAAACTTCGGCGTTTGTAAAAGGACAAAGAGCAAAAGGCAAAGAAACGTTTCCTGCATTTGTTGTTGTTTATATGGCATCTTCCTTTTCTCTCATTTGTAGCTTTAAACAAATAATCAGCCCCAAATATACTGAAATACTCTTGAAATACCATCATGCTAAACTGGAAACCAAGAAGAAATTAATATGACTTAATGAACACGGATTCAAGCAAAAAGCCAAAATACCAATGATAATAGTTCTATGAAAAGTCATTATCCATAAAATGAAAATAGCACCGAAAACGCAAAACAAAAAGAAAACCCAGGAAAAGATGACACCGGAAAAAAAGCCTCTTCAAGGTTAACAATATCGAAGATAAGCCATACATTCTGGGAACACTAGAAACTACCATGTTTAAAGAGATTACATTAAAAGTGCTGGAAAATAAACCTGGAATCATTTCGCGCGCGCGCGCACGCACACACACACACACACACACACACACACACACTCCCCTTCCTATCGTTTTAATATCACTTTGAGTGAACAGACTAAAATCGAAGCAACATACTCACTCGCGCGCGCACACACACCACAACACACACACACACACACACACACACACACACACACACACACCACACACACACACACACACACACACACAAGGAAATCAAGGCCAGGGTTTGAGGTGTGCCCAGGAGGTTCCCGAGCTGAGCGACACAGACAGGGCAACAGACAGGCCTGGCAACAGCGGTCGGCACAGCGAGCCATCATCCTCCATCACTCCTTTCACCACTTCTGCAACCACCACCACAGCCAGGGAGCTAGCTAGCTTTGTTAGTGCTCTGTGTGTGTGTGTGTGTGTGTGTGTGTGTGTGTGTGTGTGTTTTGTGTGTTCTTCTTTATCTAAAAGTCTTTTCACATTAAGTGACATTATAAAGTGTGGGGTGGGGGGGGGGGGTGTTTGTGCGTACGTGCGTGTTCTTCTTTAATTTAAAAGTCTTTTCACATTAGTGACATTAGAAAGTGTGTGTGGGTGGGGGGGGGGGGGGGGGGGGGGTGTGAGCGCGCGTGCGGTGTGTGTGTGCGTGCGTACGTGTATGTAATCCCTCTCTTAGCTGAAGGTTTCATTGTTTTCTTGCACTATCACCTATTCTCTCTCTCCTCTCTCTCTCCCTCCTCTCTCTCTCATCTCCTCTCTCTCTTCTCCTCCCTCTCCTTCTCCTCTCTCTCTCTCTCTCTCTCTCTCTCTCTCAATGCGCTTCCCTCACAGAACGTGCTCATGCTTATAATGTGGAGATTTTTTATTTGGACTGTAAATCCTACATCCATTCATTCCTTTTCTTTGACTGGGCGGGTAAAGAGACGGTATTCACTCCTCACGTGAGACTCTTCGCAGTGCCTTGTAGGTAACAAAACAAGGAGGATTTTAACGGTACTTCAGTTTATATTCAGACCTGTCAGTGACTCCACTCCCCCGATATGGCCTTTGCGGTCGCCAGGGCTATAAACAATAAGACTGAATTGGATTAGCAATGTCTTTCTTTCCCGTGAAAAAAGGTAAATGTGAAGGTGTCTTATAATCTAAACCATAACCTATGTGGTTTGTAGGGGAGTGACGCATCAGATACCCCAGATTCTCTAGGGGCCAGCATATTGAGGGCGGAGCCCATCTGCTCCCCCCCGCTGCTTCACCTTCCCTGACACTAAAGAGGGCAGGTACCCATTTACAGATGGATGAAATGGGGGACTGTACTGAAGCCAAGGTGCGCAAACAGTCACCCTTTCAGCTGGTAACTATGCTCGATGCTGCTTAACATTAGCTTGGGGAAAAGTGAGTACTCTGACCACTGAGCTATTCTGTCCCGTGTACATTCTTGTAAAACATGAACAATGGGGCTTCTTTCAGAGTGCGTTTGGTTAAACATGAGTGAATTTTCTGCAACATATTATCTAAACCGATGCGGTGTAGCGTATAGGGAATGATCTGCACTATGTCACACCAGATCAGGCACAAACCAAAGCTTCTTTCCCTTTTCCTGTTTTTTTCCCCCGTGCCCTTCCCTCTTTGTTGTTCCCCCTACACTGCAATATAGCTTAATGGTTTACCGCACATCTCCTTCAGCTGATCCTGAGGCAGTTCCCACACCAGTTCATCGTGAATATGCATCAGTAATCTGCATCAGGAAATGATTATAAATAAACCCGTTGTAGCAGGAAACTTAACAATGACATATATGTCCACAACAATTACACATTAATAAGCAATATGCATAATTAAATGATCACAAAGACAGATGAAATACACCATATATCTGCACAATGAAATATCAACAAAGAATAACATGCATTTGAATCTGCACATTGATATCTATCTATCTATCCATTTATCTATCAATTTATCTATCCATTTATCTATCTATCTATCTATCTATCTATCTATCTATCTATCTATCTATCTATCTATCTATCTATCTATCTATCTATCTGTTTCTGTCTATCTATCTGTCTCAGTGTCTATGTATCTATGTATCTGTCTGTCTGTCTGTCTGTCTGTCTGTCTGTCTGTCTGTCTGTCTGTCTATCTATCTATCTATCCATCTACCTATCTATCTATCTATCTATCTATCTATCTATCTATCTATCTATCTATCTATCTGTATTATATATACACATATATATTTATATACACAGTGAAATATGCGCAATATATATCATGCATCAATAATAGGCACAGTGAAAAAATCAGCAATGAAGATGCATTAGTAATCTGTACACTGAAAATACACAATGGGTCTGCATGTGTAATCTATACATTGAAAAATCTACAATGAGTACCCATCAAAAATCTGCGCAATGAAATCAATAATTATTCACAGCAGACATGAATCAGTAAACATGGTGGCCAGCCCAGAGGTTAGAGCTTCCAACTCCTCATCCGACAGTCACAGAGATCGCCGGTTTGTGACTCCGCTAAGCCTTCATTTATACATGTTCCCCTTTGTGTTGACACTGATTCAGTTCCCAGTCCACTCCCCCTAAAATCCTTTGGAAGAGACAACAAGCCAAGGCACTGTGCATGAATGCACAAACAACATCTTGCGCACACGAGAAAACCCCATCCACCTTTTGGAAAATGAGTAAAAGGCAGCTAAGGCCAGGGTCAGCATGGATGACACATGGATACCCAGCATGCACCCTGCTCATTAAAGAGGGGTGGTCTCTGCCCAGCTTCAACGTGTTTATAACACACCGCTGAACGTTGAGGAGCAGAACTCTGACCTCTTCTCAAGGAGTTCGGGAATGAAATCCAGTAGAAGCAACACACTGAAATACTCTTGATCAACATTCGCTAGAACAGCCCCCCAAATATTGAAGAGAATCGACAGACTTATTGGTGTGCCGATCAATTTTACAGAGAAAGAAGAAGAAAGCATGCAGTAACCTTGCCGTGAGGTGTGGCTTTGCCCTCAGTGCCTGCTCCACTCTCACCATGGCTCTCTGCACAGGTCGGCTGCTGAGCCTGGTCACACAACGTACATGTATCTGAAGTCAGGATAAATAACCTAACACGCAATAGATCAGAGTCAGGACGATAGGGTGCTGGGGTGTGGTGCTGGGGTGTGGTGCTGGGTGTGGTGTGGTGTGGTATGGTGTGTGTTGTGTTGTGTTGTGTTGTGTTGTGTTGTGTTGTGTTGTGTTGTGTTGTGTTGTGTTGTGGTGTGTTGTGGTGTGGAGTGGGTTGGGATGGGTGGGGTGTGCTGTGGTGTGTGGTGTGGTGTGGTGTGGTATGGTGGGGTGGGGTGGTGTGTGCTGTGGTGTAGTGTGGTGTCGTATGGTATATGGTGTGGTGTGGTGTGGTGTGGTGTGGTGTGTGTGGTGGGGTGTGGTTTTGGTGTGGTGTGGTGTGGTGTGGTGTGGTGTGGTGTGGTGTGTGTGGTGTGGTGTGGTGTTGGCATGGCGGGGTGATGTTTGGCGTAGTGTGATGTGGTATTGTGCTTTGTGGCGTGGTGTGTTGTGTGATATGGTTTTGTTCAGTGTGGCGTGGTACATGCTGGTACACGTGTACTATGTGACATGATGCTGCATTGTATAGTGTAGTATAGTGTGTTGGAAAGTGCGTAGTGTAGCGTTGCATATATATATATATATATATATATATATATATATATATATATATATATATATATATATAAATATATATATATAATATAAAGAGAGAGAGAGAGAGAGAGAGAGAGAGAGAGAGAGAGAGAGAGAGAGAGAGAGAGAGAGAGAGAGAGAGAGAGAGGATAAGAATCCTCCAAGCTAAAAACTGACCCTGAAACAAACAAACAGAGCAGGCTATAACAAATACCAAAATTTACGGCCACTCTATGAAGTCGGTGACTGTGCTAGTCACCGACTAGAAAGCGGGAAACAAACAGCGCCACAAAAGCGCCCTGGTGTCAAGCGAAACGACCCTCCAACCGCATGACTGTCACTGTCAGGGGTGGGGCACAGATAAACAGCCCCGCTCACTGTAAGTTCTGAGACACAGTTACTGTCACTGGGTGATTTATCAGCTTAATGATGTACTCGTTTACGATGTTCATAACCGACTGAAACTGTGTCCAGTTTCTTAAAACGTGCCCAAGCATCTCTCCCTCTCTCTCTCTCTCCTCTCTCTCTCTCTCTCCTCTCTCTCTCTCTCTCTCTCTCTCTCTCTGAAATGCGCAGGCACGCACAAAACATAGCACAATGCCAGGGAAAAGAGAGCCAGAAAAGGCAAGCCACGACAAGACAAAGAAGGTGAGAGAGAGAGAGAGAGAGAGAGAAGAGAGAGAGAGAGAGAGAGAGAGAGAGAGAGAGAGAGAGAGAGAGAAGAGAGAGAGAGAGAGAGAGAATCAAATCAAATCAAATCAAATCAAATCAAATCAAATCAAATCAAATCAAAATTTTTATTTCGAGAATAATGAATAAGCGCCCATGTGCTTTTCTACATCCAGTCCCCGCCCTTAAGGTTTATTTATTTATTTATTTATTCTTTTATACCGAGGATAACAGAATAAGCAATCATGTGCTTTTTTTCATCCGGTCCCCGTGTGTATGCAGTTTTGTAAATATTTCATCTGTTCCCACCGGCACACGATGGCCTACTCTTACGAAAAGCGGAACAGGATTTAACGTGTGGTACTAAGGTACTAAAAATAACCACAAGAGAGAGAGAGAGAGAGAGAGAGAGAGAGAGAGAGAGAGAGAGAGAGAGAGAGAGAGAGAGAGAGAGAGAGAGAGAGATCAAATCAAATCAAATCAAATCGAATCAAATCAAAATGTTATTTCCAGATGGTACATTGAGTAAGCAATGTATTTGCTTTTTTTTCAACAAGCTATCTAGAAAAAAAAACCCAACCCCAAACCAAACCAAAACAAAACAACCCCCCCCCCCCCCCCCCCCCCAAAAAAAAAAAAACCCACAAAAAAACACTTAAACAAAAAACAGACAAACTAACAGAAAAGAAGCACAAGCAAACAAGCAAAGTACAACCAAAGAACCCCCCCCCCCCCCCCCCCCCCCAAAAAAAAAAATTTAGCTACAACCTTGTTACAACCATAAAAACAAAATAAACTCAAAAGGAACTAAAGAAAAACAATGATAATAATAACAATAACAATAATAACAACAATAGTGATGATAAAAGAGAGACGGATGGACAGACAGACAAACAGACAGAAAGAGACAGAGAAAGACAGACACAGAGAGACACAGAGAGAGACAGAGAGAGATACACAGAAAGAGCGGTGCCGAGGCGATGATATAATTTAATTATCCTCTTTTTATTTTCCTTTATATCGAAGATAATAGAATAAGCACTCATGTGCTCTTCTACATCCAGTTCCCGTGTGTATGCAGTTTTGTAACTCTTGTCATCTGTTCCCACTGGCATACAACGGCCTACTTCTTACGAAAAGCGGAAACAGGATTTTAAACGTGTAAGGGGAGAGAATAGAAGAGGGAGATAATAGACGAGGGAGAGAAGAGAAGAGAAGAGAGGAGAGAAGAATGAGAGAAGAGAAGAGAAGAGAGAGAGAAGGAGAAGAGAGAGAGAGAGAGAGAGAGAGGAGAGAGAGAGAGAGAGAAGAGAAGAAAGAGAAGAGAAGAGAAGAGGGGAGAGGAGAGAAGAGGGAGAGGAGAGAAGAGGAGGCAGCGTGCAGTGAGTGACCCTGCAGACAGAAGTTGACGGCCTGACGTTGGCCTGTGCCTGTGCCCTGACAGGGGCCGTCCTGTCCTGCACTGCCGCCAGCCACCGCCTCCTGCCCATCACTGTCTCCCGTGTACCCTGCAACACCACACACACCACTGCCCCTGCGCTGTGCTGCACTCTGCTGATGCAGTCTGCTGCTTGAGCGTACGTGTGTGTGTGTTGTGTTGTGTGTGTGTGTGTGTGTGTGTGTTGTGTGTGTTGGGGTTGGTGTGCGTGTGTGTGTACGTGTGTGCGTGTGTCCGTGCGTGTGTGTGTGATTATTATTGTAATCCTCCATAACCCCCCAAAAGGGTTAAAAGTATTACTTTTTTGAATCTTGCGTGCGTACGCGTGTGTAAATGTGTGTGTGTTGTGTGTGTGTGTGTTTTGTGTGTGTGTGTGTGTGTGTGTGTGTGTTTTGGTGTGTGGTGTGTGTGTGTGTGGTGTGTGTGTGTGTGGTGTGGGGGTGGGTGTGGGTGCGTGCGTGCGGCGTGCATTCGTGCGTAAAATACGCGCGTGTCTATGTTTTTTTTGCGTGTGAAATGTGTGGGAATGTTGGGTTTGGGTTTTTTGTTTTTGTTTTTTATTTGTTTTGGGGGGAGGGGGCTAGAGCTCCGAATGTCCATCAATGGTAAGATTTCGCGTATGCGACCGTTTTTGTTCACCACTAATTACGCCGCATTCGTCTAAAGACACCAGTGTGCATGAATGTTTTAATTTTCTCATCTGTTCCTACTGCACAAAATGGTCTACTCTTCCGAAGGGCAGAACGAGTTTGTAAGTGTTCGCAAGATGTTCTGTATGCATGTACTCAAGGGCCTCGGATTATGTTCTCACCTAAAGGACTTTTTTTTTTAGGAGGGGGGAGGGGTTGGTGGGTGGGGCAGAGGGCAATACTGATCATAACTCCAGGGGTAAAAATCCCTACAACGGGTGCCTTGGTGGTGCCTCAATTCTAGGCCATCAAATCGCAATTTTCAACAACTCTAACCCCTAGGTCTATCTCACCCCCCAGTGGTTGTTTGTTTGTGGTGTGTTTGTGTATGTGTGCGTGCGTCTATGAGTCAAGCAGTGGTTGTAAGTGTTTGTGTGTGCATATGCGTGCAAGTGTGCATAATGCACATCATGCAAAGCATGTAACTGTGCGTGCATGTGCGTACATGTGTATGTAGAACAAAGCATATGTTTATACCCGCGTAAAGAAAACTACACGGACTGTTCTCTGTTGAAGCCCGTGCTGACCAGTATTACCATATTTCTGGGCGTAATCCACACACTTCCTGGTGAACATTTGGATGGCGGGAAAGGACACTGAAAAAAAACATTACAAAACATCTATCATTCATTTTTCAGCGCAGTGAACAGCATTGGTTTGGTTGGTTGGTTGTTGGTTGTCGGTTGGTTGGTTCATTGGTTCGTTGGTTGGTTGGCTTGCTTGTTACCTTTTAGGCGTGTGGTTGATTGGTTGGTTGGTTTGGTTGGTTGGTTGGTTGGTTGGTTGGTTGGTTGGTTGGGTTGGTGGGTGGGTGGGTGGTTGATTTGTTTGTTTGGTTTGTTTGGTCGGTTGGTTGGTGGTTGGCTGGCTGGTTGGCTGGTTGGATGGCTGTTTAATTAGCTGCTTGCTTGCTTGGTTTCTTGGTTGGTTTGTTTGGTTGCTTGCTAGCTTGTTTACCTGATAGTTTGCTTGTAAAGAGTAATTAGTAAATCAAGAAGAAGAGAGAGTCGGGTCAGCCACTTGCAGTGGGTTTCCCAAACCAGCACACTTAGTTCTACGGGTTGGGCACTTGACAGATAGGTGGGGCAGAGAGTTTGTAAAATAGGATGAGGTTTACAGGATGCTGGGGGGGGTGCAGTAAATAGATGGGTGGTTGCAAGTTGGTGTGATTTGATTGATAGCTTTTGCTTCACGGTATTTATTTACACTATATCCAAAGGTATGAACTAACTTCCCCAAAAGCTGCCCCATACGACCGTCTTTGGCTCTGGAGCGACCCTTTTCAAGTTTTTCAATCCAACGTTCCTTTCCTGTTCAATCACCAACCCAAAACACAACACAGTCACCTTTCATGCTCCCCATCTGCCCTGCATAGTATACAGGCTGGGTTTTTTTTCTACTAACAACAGTATTTTTTATTTTTCTTTAATTTGTTTATTAAAGTATTTAAAACCCACAACGATTTAAAAAAATAACCCCACAAAGACAAAAAACAAAGACTTCACTGACAGAAGCGTTTGCTCTTAATCACTTTTTACTCTGCACTCCAAAGCTAGGATTTAAAGCAAACCAATTGTCCTTTCCCAAATCCAACCATTCTCCTGCACTGCCCACCCCAAAAACATATTGGAGTACCCACTCCCCTTTTGTTTCCCTCTCCCCTCCGTGGCTTACGTCTGCAAGCCCTTTGACAACCAGCACACACAGAAAACCCCCAACACAGACACAACAAAGACACACACACACACACACACCCACCCACACACACACACAACACCCCACACAACACAAAAATGAGTGAGGGGGAACAGAAAAAAAAACAAACCGATGATACTTTTTTGTCGGAAATAAGAGACAAACAGACAGACAAACGACAGACAGACAGACAGACGACAGACAACAAACAGAAACAGACAACAGACAGACAGACAGAAGACAGACATGTCTTTTGAGAAAAAAGCAATGATAAAAACGAAAGAGAGAAAAAAGGGCTTGCAGACCCACCACAGTCCGTGACCCGTATAAGATGTCGGCAGCTGCGGTGGGGACGGAACATTCTCTGAGGGCAGGGTCTCTGGCCAGGTGAGCCACACCAAATTCATCTGCGGAAATCTGCCCACAAAACCCTTACCTCACTGCGGTCACCACGCTACTACCTCACTGTGGTCACTGGTCACTACGTAACTACTCACTTTAGTCACTACTCAATTTGATACAACGCACGGGTGGTCAAAATTGCCAACAACCCCCTCCGGTTTTCTGTCCCTCCCTATTGTCATCACTCCTACTGCCAAAAGTTGCTGTCATGCTTTTCTTCCTGCCCTCTTTTATTTGCCACATTTCCATCTTATTACAGGGTCGTCTACCAACACTCTCAAACAAATTAATCTGCTCTCTTCTCGCGTTCCTTTTTTATTGCCAACTTTCCCACTAATACACTGAAAAAACACCAAACATCCCTCATTCTTTTTTACAAACTCTCCCCCCCCCCCCCCCAATTAATTTTACACACAACTGTGTCCACCCTCCCCGCAGCTGTCCTGACCGACCATTGCTTCATCTGTTGTCAAGGTTTCTTCCCCGAAGATCCCCCAAACATTCTCACTATTTTGTCATTGATTCTTTTTTTTTTTTAAGTCATTTTCCACCCTACCACCCCAATTTTAAAGATGCAAAACCACAGTTCATATTGCATTTCTGAAAATGATTTCATCCAATTTTTCCACAGATGACAAAAAAATAACCACCAGCTTTCTGCACCCCTCCCCCCCCTCCTTTTTTTTTTTTATAGCAATGGCCATTACATCATACCTAGGGGATCTTTTTTAAACAAAGCTGGCTTTCTTCATTTTTTTTAAACCCCCCAAAATCCCACCCACAGTAGAAGAAACTTTCTTATAATACGTGACATTTTTCCTTTCGTTTGTACCCCCTTTCTGTAGCCCAAAAGCGCGCGTTTGCACACTTAGCACGATTGCTTTTGGGGGGGAACAGCCCCAAAAAAAAAAAAAATAAACCCCCCAAAAAAAGGGGAAACAAAAAAACAAAACAAAAAAACACACACACCCACACACCCCACACACACCACAAAAAACACACACACACACAACCCACCACAATAGGCATACATACAGGGGGTGAAGGAACAATGATTATGTACCCCCAGCCAGAAAGACAAGGGGCCTCATTGGCGAGAAAGGTTCTCGGCATAACTCAAAACTCTTGGGTTTTGCCCTATAAAACCCACCAAAAGTCACACTTTTTCGATGCTTAAAAAGGTTTTTTTTTTTATTTGTGGACGGGCATGGAAGTTATATCATATGAGCTTCGATTTTAATTTTTTTTCATTCAAAAAACAAACACCCAGACCATATCAAGATCGACGAATGACTGCACAAAGGATTTGTTTTAACAGGGCCCTGGTGAGGTTATTGGAAAACAAAACAACGATAAAAACTAAAAAAAGAAAGAAAGAAGAAAGAAAGAAAAAAAGAAAGAAAAAAAAAGAAAGAAAAAAAAAAAAAAAATAAAGGAAAGAAAAAAAACAGACAGACAGCTGACAGACAGAAAGAAAGAAAATCAAAAGGAGAGAGACGGGTGGAATAAATCAAACTAGAGAAAAAATCCCCCCTCAAAAATTGCTTATTTCTTCCTTTGTTCGTTTTTTTTCTAAGATCAGGATGTATTTTCCCCCTTTAAAAAATGTTGACTTTTTCACGTCTTTCCAGGTCCTGAAAATGAGTGGATAACTCAAAAAAAAACAGGCACATAAGACCTTTTGAAAAAAACGCAAAATCAGAAACAATTTTGTTCGCTGTTACTTTCTTTTTTTCCTTTTTAATTTTTACCTTTATTATAGCTCTCAACAAAAAATGGCTTCTGT
>JASPKP010003471.1:0-19754 GCA_030674155.1 Stramonita haemastoma
GGGATAGCATAATGGTCAGAACATTGCACTCGCAATTTGACGACCCATGTTCGACTCCCGGTCGAGGGGATTTTTCCCCTGGAGTTAACATCAGTGAGGACTCCACTGTCCCCAAAAGTCTTTCAGATGAGACTGTAAACTGAGGCCCCGTGTGCAAACGCACACAGAACATCTTGCACACACGTTAAATCCTGTTCCGCTTTTCGTAAGAGTAGGCCACTGTGTGCCGGTGGGAACAGATGACAATATTTACAAAACTGCATACACACAGGGACCGGATGAAAAAAAGCACATAATTGCTTATTCTGTTATCCTTGATATAAAAGAATAAATAATAAATAAAATAAATATAATTATCAACCCTGATGTGGCTGTGGTCCCTAGAAACAAAAAGATTGATAAAAGTGGGATGTTATTATAGACTCCAGGTTGTGATGGAGGGAGGGGGGGGGTAATTATAGGTAGGGGGGTAGGGTTGTTGCCGACGACAGAGTGAAGCCCACCCCCTAATGTGTACGCTGTATTTGGAGTTACTGACATGGTATGGATGTCTTCATGATGATCTTAGCAAAAAGACTACCCAGGCCAGACTTCATTTTATTTATTTATTTATCTATTAAATCCTTTTATTCATTCAATTCATTGATTCATCTATTCACGTTTTTTTTTTATTTCATCAATTCATTTACTTAGTGTGTATTTAAATCTATCTGTTAGAATGATTTTGTTTATTCTTATTTTTTCATATACATAGACTCTAAATATTACATTATAAAGGTGAGATGATAATAGATGTATTTTGATCCAGATTTTTTGGTTTTGTTTTTGAAGACTCAATATCTCTGTGTACCACAGTTCTAAGATATCCCTTACAATATGTACAAAGACTATAAGAAAATTCAGTTTGATGTGTCATGAAATTTGACTGTTAATGAGATTCTGCACTGCTCACCAATGCCTAACTCTCTGTGTGTGTGTGTGTGTGTGTGTGTGTGTGTGTGTGTGTGTGTGTGTGTGTGTTTCACTTGAATGATGTGCTATCATTCAGGACAAATAGCTCACAATGTCTACAATGTTAGAACTCTGTAAAACTGTTAACGACCAACTCACATTCATTTTTGTGAAGTCATTTTGTTTGATGCATCCTGGGACAGAACTGCTCATGTCATAGATAGAGTATGTAAAGGAGTTATGGAATAAACTTTGTATGTAAACGAGTTATTGAATGAAATGTCACAAGTATGTGAACATGCTATTGATGAAATCGCATTTTGTTTTTTGAGGTTACTTTTTGCGTGTCAAGTGTGCGCAACTTTGGTTTTACAGTTTTGTTGGTGTTTTTAGGTATTGTTTATTGTGTTCAAAGGTGAGATTTTGCACATTTGTTTGTTCATTTTTCAGTCACTGACTGTCTGAAAATGATGTTTGTTTCAGAATAAACTGTGCCGAATTTGAAGACTGTGTGTCTTGTGTGTGGACATGAGCTCTGTAGTGTGATATGCTTTTTTTTAAACATTATTTTTTGTTTGGAATAAGCTGTTGATAGTTTTCAAAAGGACATACACAATGATAATTTATATTAAGTGTATGGCATTAATGGAGACCACAAAGCACGCATTCTATCCAAGCAAAATGACATATTTTCAAGCAAGAGAGTGGTGCGTGCACACTTGCACACACACACACACAACACACACACACACACACACACACACACACACACACACACACACACACCACACACACACACACACACACACATTACAGATGGCGTGTTGTTTCAAACCTTCCTAAAGTCCATTCTGTAAATGCTGCACTCCACACATGAAGACAGAGCAGCTGAACCATTGGCAGACAGATACCTGCCCAGTGAAATCTGTCCTTGACTTTCCACACATCACGTCCTTCACCTTCACATGTCCTCAATCTCTGATCTCACGTAATCCACTCCAGTTCAGTCTTGTTTACAGCTCTGCTGACCACAGAGAACATATTGGGGCTGTCATCTTGTCATTTTTTTAAAAATCTCAGATTAGTATTGTGCAACTACTTACAGATCAGAGTATCTGTAAACACACAGGTCCCACTGGTTTCAGTCTCCTCTGAAAGACTTGACACTTACTTTGATTTTCCTGTTAAATTGGGGGGGTGGGGGGGACGCAAGGCCGGGAATCAAACCCAGAACTTAACATTTCACTTCTTAGGCAAGTGAACATCTTAACTGTCCCGCCACCTTCCTTCTTAGTTCTAGGAGCAAGAACAAAATAGTATAAACAAAACTGTAGGGAGAGATGGACAGCCAAAATGATTGATTGATTGATTGATTTATTCTTTTATATCGAGCTTTTTTACATCCAGTCCCCGTGTGTATGAAGTTTTGTAAATATTGTCATCTGTTCCCACTGGCACACAATGGCCTATTCTTACGAAAAGCGGAACAGGGTTTAACGTGTGCGCAGGATGTTCTGCGTGCTTTCGTACACGGGACTTCAGTTTATAGTCTCATCCGAAGGGCTTGTCCGGACAGTGGAGTCAGCACTGATATTAACCCCAGGGGAAAAATCCCCTCGAACAGGAATTGAACCCAGATCGTCAAATTGCGAGCGTAATGTTCTGACCACTAGGGTATACCATCTCCCCAGAGAAGTTCAGAGAAGAAGTCCCCTTCTTACTTCTAGCCAGTGTTTCAGCCTGACACTTCTGACACTGTAGGGGCCAGGCCACATCCTGACTTCTGACACTAGGGGCCAGGCCACATCCTGACTTCTGACACTAGGGGCCAGGCCACATCCTGACTTCTGACACTAGGGGCCAGGCCACATCCTGACTTCTGACACTAGGGGCCAGGCCACATCCTGACTTCTGACACTGTAGGGGCCAGGCCACATCCTGACTTCTGACACTGTAGGGGCCAGGCCACATCCTGACTTCTGACACTGTAGGGGCCAGGCCACATCCACACCATGAGTTCTGGATGACTCTGTGTTGTGTGTGTGTGTGTGTGTGTGTGTGTGTGTTTCCTGATATTACATGTATGGCGCAAATGGACACATTCTCAAACAAAATAACACCAGAAAGAGGGTGAGCATGCACTCCCATGAACCCATGCTCAAACTCGTGACCTCAGGATTTGGGGCAACCAAAAAAGGCACTATATGTTAATCACGATGCTAGGGATACAACGTTGTTAGTACTAGAAATCTTCTCCTTTGACAGTCTTTAGGATGAATGTATCAACCAAGGTGCCATTACAAACGTATGTGAAAAAAGACATCTACATTGACATGGAAAACACAAATAATACACCCAACATGTACCTTTCTACCAGGAAAGGGATAGGTTTTGCAGGCTCAGCTTGACCATGACACACTGCTTGAAAAAAAAAATGAAAAAAAAGAACAGCGAACAGCGGTACAGTGCCCCAACCAGTCAAGGAGGGAAGGGGTTAGTCTTTCTTTGACACAGAGTTTGTTGGTTTGTTTAGTTGTTGTTGTTTTTTCACATATCAAAATGCAGTAGATCTAGATTACATAGGTAAGACAAAACTCAGTATAAAGCAGAGTGGCAGAAAAAAAAGGAATTTCTATCAAACAATGGAGAGGTTTATGTTTTACCTTATATTTGCAAGTTGGCTGCAGTGTGCTTCAGGGTTTGGAAAATCTGCTCATCTTAAAACATTTTAAAAGTACCCAAGAATGTACACTGACCAGCCACCTTGGCGCAGTGGTTAGCGCCTTGGATTTCGGATTGGAAGGTCGTGAGTTCGATTCCCATAGGAGTCATAGGGATTTTTTCGGACTTCGGCCGGCTCCTACCCAGAGTGAGTGTCCTGTGGGCTCAGTGGGGAGACTGGGACCACTCAGTCGAGCTTCATCCGAATTTGAGAGTGTTGTTCTAATTACCTGACCAATATTGCAGGTGTCTGTATCTCTCGGGCCTGGTTGACGCCGGGATATATTCTGACAGTAAGCAAGCGTAAGTTAAGTAGTCTCAAAGCGGATGCACTTCCACAGCAGCATCATTACATCATCCTCATCACCATTGATCATCATGCAATAATAAAAATTGCCTCTGATTCGGTGGCCCCCGTTGCTCTGGACTCATGGTGACCTCAGATTCGGTTTGCCCATACACTTCTGTGCCTGTGGTGAGTTTGTGTCAAAGCCTTTGGGGTTGGATGTTCGCGAGGGGACGGTCGTTGGAGGGACGTTGTGTTGGTCGCCACCTCAGGTAGGTGACTCACTCAGTCTGGCTCTGAGCTAATACTGTCGTTAGTAGGGGGCTTAGTAGGTGGTATCCTGCGTATGTTAGCTCAGAACAGGCACCTCTGAACACCACCAAAGTGACCCAGCAGAAGTGCAGGGCCCCTCTGGCTGGTGGTCCCACGGCGGCCTAATATTGATGGACTCCCTGTGGACTGCCGATCCCGAGGATGAGACATAACGAATCTGGGTATGGCTGTGGCAGGGAGATTGAAATGAGCGGCGTGGGAACCCCACGGGATGTCACAGAAGACGAAGCAGCAAAAAAAAAAAAAAAAAAAAAAAAGTACTACTGTGTCAAAGTTTAGCTGTGTGTCAAAGCTTGGGGAGGGGGGAGGGGGGGGGGGGGTATGTGAAAAAATAGACACCCCGTTCCCATTAAAAGAAAAGGTGGTTGTGTTTGGGGGATGAAGAAGTGAACAAATGCTAGGTAGTCATCTCCATTACAAGAACAGATATGATCTTCATCAGAGATTTGCTTGTACTCTAGCGTTGATGATTAAATGCATATATTTACTGAGGTTTAAGAGACATGGAAACGACTGAGAAATACTAAAGTATTAAGAAAAAGAGTTCGTTCACACATACAGAATTCTAAAAAAGTTGTATATGTTATGCTGAAGTTGGTCTTTCCATGGAACTAATTTAACTGTTGCTGGTTTAATATTAAGCTTTGTGGGTTGTAAGCGATCTTGGAATTCGCAGAAATCTGATAGGCATGCAAAGCAAAGGAAAGATAATCTTCTGTGTTGTGCAGAATACTGTACCTTGGCCATTTCCGCTGAGGAAAGTTTGCTGTGGCTACACACCTTTCAACAGAAATCTGCTGCACTTAAACATCAGTAAGGCTTTGATTACCTCGTACCATCAAAATACAAACTTAAAGGGTTTTTTATACAATACAAACTTTTCTGTCTGCTGGATGATTACTAGATATGCCAATTGTTATCTAACTGGATGTCTGGATGGGTACAGAAATCTATATATAGTACAGCTTTTATTCTTGTTTCTTCTTGAGAATAGTGCGCGTGCATCCTCAGACCAAACAACTACAGACGACACGAGTTTTCGCTAGCAACAGTAGGCCTAACCGGTAAGGATCTTGATTTAAACGTTGAAGAAATCAAAATATTGGCTTAACACAACGAAGTACTGGAGTAGAAACTAAACACTAAAACAGATCAAATAGATTACAGTTAAACAAAGTAAGTTACACTTCAGACTGAGATCTAGTAAATCACAGTTGAAAAATTTAGTAGGCCTAGTAGTCGATCGTCGTCGGTGTACTGGTGATGTTTACTATAGACTACAAATAGAAACTATCAGTGGAAATAGTTTGACTCAGAGGTCGACATTATGCGCGTACAGGTCAATACGTTGTTACTTTGACTGTAAACGTATAATATACGTTGTTATTGTTAAAGACCCTATGGCTCATGATTTTACTGGAGGAGGCATTTAATGATTTATATGCTCTGCAGCTTCAGCTCAAGCACCACACAGAAAAATTCAGGGCAGTTCCCTGACCACTTCTCATGGAGTTAAGGGATATATGGTATGCTTTAGGAGTAAGCCAGTCAGTTCATCTTGTCAGGGTGAGGCAGGCTCTGAAAACAAAAAAAAACAAACAAAAAACCCCTTTAAACATTTAAACTATCCAACTAACTTACTTAGTTACTAACTTCACTTATGCATTGGTGTTATAGTGCAATTGGAAAAGCATCCTATGATACACAGTGGAAGCTAGGGCGATTAGGGTGTGGTACATGTGAATTTTTTTTTATTGGCACACAATATTTTTGGAGGGAGGGGGGGACTGGAAGAAAAGCTTTTTTGTGGAGGATTGGGTAGGGGAAGGAGGGAGGGGGTGTTAATTTCTGTATTTGTATTTTTGCGCACTAACATCTGTGCATATATGTGTATGTGTGTGCAAGCGTTCACTTCATGTTTTGTTTGTGTCTGGCGCATATGTACAGTTGTGTGTGTGTGTGTGTGTGTGTGTGTGTGTGTGTGTGTGTGTGTGTGTGTGTGTGTGTGACTCTGTGTGTGTGTGTGACTCTGTGTGTGTGTGAGTGTGTGTGTGTGTGTGTGTGTGTGTGTGTGTGTGTGTGTGTGTGCGTGCGTGCGTGCAATGCGTGCATGTGTGCGTGTGTGTGTGTGTTGCCTTTGTGTATAAATTTGTGGAAATGTGTAGAGTTCTTTGTCTTGATATCAAGATATAAGATATGTAGCATTTTAGTCATTGTTCTACGTTATGTGAAATAAAGCCAACACTCTGTACTGTATACATACTTATGCAGATACCTGTAGACAAGATGTCTGCCCCAGAAGCCAGCGGTGATCAGACAACAAACAAAGAGAAGACAGAAACACCAGCACCTGGAGCTGCAGCTTCATCCAATGGTAAATTACTTGTATATATATATATAAAGGGGAGCGTCGCTCCAGCTGATAAACTGATTTTTATTTTGTGTTTTATTTTCTTCATTTCTTAGTTACCTTCCTTTTTTGGGGGTAAAATTTGCTTTAGCTCCCCAGTGAATGATGGAATATGATTGCTTTTATGGTCAGGTAGGTTAACAGATACATTTGAGATTGATGATATATGCGGTTGTCCCATTGTGCATTTCCCGTAGTCTATGTTTTAGAAGTGAGGTAAGATTAGTTTGTGTCTCTTGTGAAAAAGGATGACTTTGATATAAATCTGGTTGAAAAAAGGAGGAGGGTAAAGTGTGTGTGTTCTGTAAAATCTGCCAATTAACTGATTTCATGATCTTTTGTGTGTGTTGTGTGTGTGTGTGGTGTGTGTGTGTGTGTGTGTGTGTGTGTGTGTGTGTGTGTGTGTTTGTGTGTTCGGTTGTGTGTGTGTGTGTGTGTTTGGTTGTGTGTGTGTTTGGTTGTGTGTGTGTGTGTGTTTGGTTGTGTGTGTGTTTGGTTGTGTGTGTGTGTGTGTGTGTGTGTGTGTGTGTGTGTGTGTGTGTGTGTGTGTGTGTGTGTGTGTGTGATCACAGCAGCTACAGTTCAAGACAGTTTGGAGGATCACCTTCGCATGTTGTCAAAACAGCTCAACAATTCTGATTGGCTGCAGAGAAACACCGCCGATGATTGGATGAACGCAAACCCAGAAGCTGCCGCTGAACTACAGAAAGTCATCGCAGAGAAACAGGCATCCCAGAATCCTCCACAATAACACTTCCTGTTCGTTCATTTCCCATGCATATTGACCGAATGCTTGTGTGCTTGGAAGAAAATTGCTGTTAGGCTGTTATTCATGACCATAGGAGCTAATCACTGATTGGTTGTATTTCATATTCTTATGATAATAGTTTAAATTTTATGTTTCACTTTTGTTTTATTTTCTTTATTTTCTGTTTTATTTATCCTTTTTTGGTCATTTTTGTTTCAATTCTGGATTCCCACAGGAGTGTGTCTGTAAGGTTGCATCATTCCATACATTTATGTTACATCATGAATACCAGGTGATTTAAACCCACAGTATCCAATTCCATGGATCAGGTCCAGGAGACAAGATCAGGCGTGGCTTATATAATTGAAAGAAAGAGAGGCTGCGTCTAGCACTGCTTGTCAGTTAGGTGACGTCAGCTAGGACTGCCTTGTTCTGTTCAAATCTGATATTCTCGATAAACATACCACTACATTGTTTATGTAAAAGAGTATAGCAGAGTAAGAGCAATGGATTTTCTCTGTGAGAAATATGAACCTTGTACTTTTCCATCAGTGCGAGAAATCTGTGATAATATCACAGTGTTACTTCCTCAACCATTGCAGTTTGAAAAGCAAGAGGCATGTGCATGTGCGGCAAATTGTTTGTTTGCTTTTTTTTTGCCTCCATGTATCGCTGTAAAGAACAAAGCAGAGATCATCACCTAGAACTACTTCATGAATGTTTTGTCATCGCATAAGCCAATGCCTGGTCAAGTTTTGAGTGTTTAACCATGTATGTGTATGTGTGTTTGCATGCATTCACTATCATTGTTCACTCAAATGTGTGTACAGGAGGAGTGCCCTTGTTTCTGTGGTAATGTGAAGGCATAAGAAAATGTGTGTTTGTGTGTGTGTGTGTGTGTGTGTGTGTGTGTGTGTGTGTGTGTGTGTGTGTGTGTTTGTGTGTGTTTGTGTGTGTGTGTGAGTGTGTGTGTGTGTGTGTGTGTGTGTGTGTGTGTGTGTGTGTGTGTGGGTGGGTGGGTGGGTGGTGCATTCACAAGTATTTAGCACATGAAAGTGCATGCATGAACGTCCTAGCCTCTGAACAATTGTGCATGCATGTCAAAACCCATATTATGAAACTGTTGCATGTGTTTGCGTGTATGTGTGCACGTGTCATTGTTCTGAAGGAGAAGTCAAAACAGATAACAAAACAAGGAAAACAAGACAAGTTTCAAATTAGTTCTGTTGGGATTTTGGGTGTAGATGTTTTGTTATACAAGTTTAGGACTGTATGTAGAATTTGTCTGTCGTTGTCAATCATAAATTTATACATTACAATACAACTTTTAAAATGGTCTGTTACTTCAGCCATGTTTCTCATATTTAGATGAGTGTTGTTAAGAAAGAAAGAATAGTTTTAACATCCAGCATTTTGATTTTTTAAAGAAAAAAAAGATAAGTTTTTATGACAGGTTTTTCACACTGCTGATATTTATTGTGCTTAAATTATCTATCTATCTATCTATCTATCTATCTATCTATCTATCTATCTATCTATCTATCTATCTATCTATCTATCTATCTATCTATCTATCTATCTATATCTATCTCTCTCTCTCTCTCTCTCTACATATATATATATATATATACACACACACACACTTGTCTATGTGGTGTGAATTCAGACTTTGCATAGGTACTAATTTATATTCTTTTGCCTCTGCAGTGCTACCATATTTGTTTTTTACTCATCACTCTGTGTACATGTTTGCCATGACAGTGGATTTTACCACTGAATTTTGCCAGGGACAGTGTTTGTGATGCCATGGGCTCATTAACATGTGCATGTTATGTTTGGGATCTGTTATTGTCTTCATGAACAGTGTATGTTTAGAACTGCCAGATTTCGCTTTTAACACATACACACACGCACGCACACACATACATTGCACACAAACTAACTCTGTCTCCATCCCTCTCTCTCTCACTCTTTTAATGCTTTTTGTTCATTTTTGGTTTTGCTTGATGTTTTCTTAAGCTGGTTCTTGGAGAGGATTTTGATGTTCAGTGTTCTGTGGTGAAAGTTTGGTATGTGCATGGTTGTGTGCGTGCACGTGTGTGCATGCATGTATGTAGTCTGTAGAGTGCTGGAGACAGTTGTTTGGACAGTAGTGAGTACACAAAAAGATAGAATAAACTAAAAAAAAAAAAAAATTACCCCCCCATGTCTTATGTGTTTGTGATTGTGTGCTCTTGTCCTATGTAAGATTTTTGTATGGATGAAGTATAAGAGTGTCGGATTTTATTGATATGTTGTTTTAGTGTGTTGTTATCTCTCAATTCATTGCTATGTTATTTGTAGTGTGTTTCTGCTGAGATGTGTTTGTGGTGTATGAAGTCTGATAACAAACGCTTTCAAAATCACCCTGCAACTTTCTGTAAACTGCTACTGCCGATTTTTTTGTTTCCATAACACATGGGCTGACATCACCCCCAGGCAGTTTTCTTATAAACTGATGTGCATTTTAGCTCCAAACCATTTCAACAAATTTGACAGCCAACATCACCACTTCAGTCCAGTTTTTCTTTACAGCCCTGCCAACCACAGAGGCCAAAATTATGGGGGCTGTCTGTCACCCTGTCAACACCCGTGCAGGCCCAGTTTCCATAAATCTGACATGTTTAAGTGATTTTGCATCACTTCATTTTTAATCATAGCTCCTCAGTGAGAGCAAGGGTCACCACCAATAGTGCCCATTTTTTATGCCACCATTTTTGCCCACCATGAAGGTAGCGAAATTCCGACTTTGGGGATGTATGCTGGGTTATGTTCACGTTTCCATAACCCTCAGAACACTGACATGAATTATGGGTTCTTTAATGTGCATATTTGATCTGCTTGTATATATACAAGAAGAGAATTAAGGCACTGGCAGGTCTGCACTTGAAATTGACCGGGGAGATCTTTACAATCCCCACCCTTAATAATTACCAGACGCCGCCGAGATTTGAGCCCATGACTTCATGGACTCACAGGATTGAAGCTAGACTGTCTTAACCATTCGGCTATAACGACAGTCACTTAGGTATCCATGCTTTAGGTAACTTAGATTTACATCTTATGATGGATGCTTGAAGTTGAATGTACTAAAGAGTACATATTTTCTGCACGCATGTTTACTTATGACAGGCATTTGAATACATCTGAATATGTCGTACTTGTTCGTGTATATTTGATGGACTGATTGAGTACATTTGAATGTAAGGAATGAGAGAGAGAGAGAGAGAGAGAGAGAGAGAGAGAGAGAGAGAGAGAGAGAGAGAGTATATATATCTGAGATCGTGTGCACATGCCATACACTTGTAAACAGTTTAACACAGTCAGTCATAAAAGACACTCAGAACAAAGACTTCGGTCAAGTTACATTTTGTTTTATTTTCAGTCTATGATTGTAGCATTTCTTTGCAACATTTTTCATCAAGGTTTCACAGTATGCAGTATCAAGGTTTGACATTCTGAAGTGTTCTTGTCATTTGTGACGCTCCACCACATAATGAGACGGAGTGCACATGAGGTCAATTTGTAGTTATTGACATTTTTAATGTGCAATAAAGTGGCTATCAAATACAAAAAACAGATTGAAAATCGGACAATTCTGTGCAACATTATTACAAATTGAAATGATAGACTGCATGATGTGACAAAATGAGAAACGGGCAAGTTTATTTTAGCAACAGGTTGTCAGAATGAGTGCTTTGGTATTTTCAAAACACATTTAAAAGCAAAAGGAATAAAAATCATGCCTTGATATTTCATTTTAAGATAAATAAACAGATCTAGTTTAATAATCAATCAAAATCTCAAAATTGACAACTTGACCCCCACCTGCCTTTAATTGCTCCTAGCGCAAAATTGGGTAATGTGCTAAGCGACTCATTTCGTGGTGGAGCGCCACAATTTTTGTTTCATTTCAGCTGCGAGCCGGCTACCCAACCCTAACTCCAGCCCTATCTTTTTTTGCTGAAGGGGGAGGTAGGCTTTTCCCAATGCTCTGACCAGCAGTGACACAGTGACCAACCAACTGATTGATGGCGTTTTAATTCTCACACCATTCAAACATCTAAATTCTCACACCATTCAAACATCTAAACTCTCACACCAATGAAACATCTAAATTCTCACATCATCGAAACATCTCAATTCTCACACCATTTAAACATCTCAATTCTCACACCATTTAAACATCTCAACTCTCACACCATTCAAACATCTAACATCTCACTAATCCATCGAAACATCTCAATTCTCACACCATTTAAACATCTCAACTCTCACACCATTTAAACATCTAACTCCTCACACCATCGAAACATCTAAATTCTCACACCATTCAAACATCTCAATTCTCACACCATTTAAACAACTAAACTCTCACACCATTGAAATATCCAAATTCTCACACCATTGAAATATCTAAACTCTCACTTACTGAAATATCTAAATTCTGACACCATTGAAACATCCAAATTCTGACACCATTGAAATATCTAAACTCTAACACCAATGAAACTTCTGACCACAATGACCTCTTCACTCCAATGTGCTTTTAAAACACAAAAGTGACCCAAAGCTTCTTGATTCCAGCCATGTTATCTTCACATCAAAGTGATTTACTCGTGATCTGCTGACCCCGGGTTCCCATCTCCTTCAAGGGGATTTTCCCTCTGGAGTTAACATCAGTGCCGACTCCATTCTCCCCAAAAGTCTTTCGGATGAGACTTTAAACCAAGATTCCGTGTGCGAACGCACGCAAAAAATCTTGCGCACACGTAAAAACCCGTTCCGCTTTTCGTAAGAGTAGGCCATTGTGTGCCAGTGGGAACAGATGAAAAAACTGACAAAACTGCATACACACGGGGACTGAATGTAAAAACATCACATGAGTGCTTATTCCATTATCCTCGAAATAAAAGAAGGAAACGACAGACACCCTGAATAAGTACGTGCAAAAACGTCAGCGTGTAAGTTTTACCGGAGGGAGTTGTGCAAAGCTTGCCTGTTTCTCAGGAAAGAAAGTCAGTTGGGTGGTCAAGTGCCAGTGGTGTGTGCTCACCACTTGATTTGAAAAATGTCAAGGTGTGCACATATATTGCACAGGACTTTTATGACATGCAGGGAAAAAATGGAAGCAGTACTGATTGCAGAACACATCGTTTTTCTTGATTCCCAAAGGGAACATGCAACATTTTCACTCATTCAGATGGACAAGCTTAGATTTTGGCAGAAGCAACCTGCTTTTTCCATCCAGTATAGGGAAAGCACCACTTCTTTTTTCACATGAAAGTTGGGCCACTCCTTCCTGAAGAAAGCACATCGCCACAGGAATAGCGCCACAGTTGTTTTTTTTCAATTTCCCCCGTTTTGTCATGCCGATTGCTGGATCCCTCATTGGAGATGATGACAAAACCATCTCCTAGCGCCCAGCCCTCCATCGTCCTTTCCAGTCACTGTCACCTGGTGACTTTGTACGTCACGGGGAAGGAGGGGGAGGGGGTGCACTAGGAAGAGGAGGGAAGGAGGAGGAGGAAGTAAAGAAGGAGGAGAACAAAGCTGAAGTAGAAGAAGAAGGAAAGGAAGAAGAAGGACCAAAATGAGGGGAAGAAGAAGCCGACTGAGAAGTGAGAAGGAAGAAGACGACGAGACGAGGACAAAGAGGAAGATGACGAAGAGGAGTTGAGAAAGGGAAACGGGAAGGAGGTGGGGACCCAGGACGGGAGGAAGCCGCAGGATAAGGTCGGGGACGAGAGCGCCTGAAAACAGACCGTGAAGCCGGTGTTCTGGAGGACGGAGAAGAATGGGCAGGCGGTGGTAGCAAGGGATGGGCACTGGAGGCAACAGACGAGGGATTCTGGACAGGCAGATTGGTGGAGGGTCGTCAACACCTGCATAGGAACGAGTAGAGGCGTACAGAAGAGAAGAGGGAAGAGAAGAGAGAAGAGAAGAGGGAAGAGAAGAGGAGTAGGGAAGAGAAGAGGGAAGAGAAGAGCCGTAGGGAAGAGAAGAGGGAAGAGAAGAGGAGTAGGGAAGAGAAGAGGGAAGAGAAGAGCCGTAGGGAAGAGAAGAGGGAAGAGAAGAGGAGTAGGGAAGAGAAGAGGGAAGAGAAGAGGAGTAGAGAAGAGAAGAGGGAAGAGAAGAGGAGTAGGGAAGAGAAGAGGGAAGAGAAGAGGAGTAGGGAAGAGAAGAGGGAAGAGAAGAGGGAAGAGAAGAGGAGTAGGGAAGAGAAGAGGGAAGAGAAGAGGGAAGAGAAGAGGAGTAGGGAAGAGAAGAGGGAAGAGAAGAGGAGTAGGGAAGAGAAGAGGGAAGAGAAGAGGAAGAGAAGAGGAGTAGGGAAGAGAAGAGGGAAGAGAAGAGGGAAGAGAAGAGCCGTAGGGAAGAGAAGAGGGAAGAGAAGAGGGAAGAGAAGAGGGAAGAGAAGAGGGAAGAGAAGAGGGAAGAGAAGAGGGAAGAGAAGAGCCGTAGGGAAGAGAAGAGGGAAGAGAAGAGCCGTAGGGAAGAGAAGAGGCAGAAGCACCCAGAGATGATGTTGCTGAAGGATCATAAGAAGTCGAAGGACGACCCATGTTGAGCGATCCAGGAAGTTGGAGGTTCAAGTCCCTGTTCGGCGTGTGTTGGAGCTGGGCCTCAGCATCCTGTGTGTGATTCCTGCCCTGGCTGGAGACTGGCAGAGCTTGCAGGTGACGGAGCAGACGGTCAGTGAGGTCCTCCCCCAGGATCTCTCTCTGACTCTGGATCACAGCCAGGCAGTGCTGGTACCCCGATTCATAGGCTTGCTCCTCTGCAACAACCAATCATTTCACTGTGTTATACAACAAAACTAATCCCTGCGCTTTATAATAATAATAATCCATGGAATATATATAACGCTATATCTTGTAAAAACAAATCAAAGCGCTTGTCATACAACACGGCCAATCATTTCACTCGTGTTATACAACAAAACTAATCCCTGCACTTGTCATATACAACACGGCCAATCATTTCACTCGTGTCATGCAACACGACCAATCATTTTACTCGTGTTAGGCAATAACGCCAATTCAAAACTAGTTTGCAATAAAGGCAATCCTTGTTGTCACTGAGGTCACCATGACACCAGAACTGGGACCACCGAATCATAGACAATTTCCTTGTATTAGGCTACATGATGATGAGGATGATATCGTGCTGCTGCTATGAAAGCACAGATATTTTGTATACTACTTGACAGGACTGTACTCTACTCTTCCTACCATAATATATCTCGGCACCAACCGGGCCTAGAGATACATATGCCTGCAGTGTTGGTCGGGTAGTATAAGCAGCACTCTGAAAATCACGTGTGTAAAGTGGATGAAGCTTGACTGTGTAGTCTTAGTCTTCCCAACCCGCCCACAACAAACTCTTGTTGAGTAGGAACTGGTCTGAGTCCCCCAAATCCATACCACTCAGGGGATTCGAACCCCCCAACCCTCCAGTCCGTAATCCAAGGCGCTAACCACTAAACATTGGTGGCAGGTACAAATGAAACGTTTCTTGCAAAAAAGAATTAATGCATGAATTACTAAGCATACTCGAACATGAAATGCTGCTGATCTAAATCCCCTGCAGTTCGCCCTTTGCTGTCAAACTGCCTCATCCGGGGAAGATTTCACTGCTGCTTTACATAACACACAACACATCACATCACACAAACGTCATAATGCAATCTCAGGGTTGTCCTATCTGCCCAAAGTAACATATCCTCTTCAAAAGTCCTTCGGATGAGACTGTAAACCGAAGCGCCGTGTGCGAACGCACGCAGAACATCTTGCGCACACGTTAAATCCTGTTCCACTTTTCCTAAGAGTAGGCCATTGTGTGCAGGTGGGAACAGATGACAATGTTTACACAACTGCATACACACGGGGACTGGATGAAAAAAAAGCACACGAGTGCTTATCCCATTATCCTGGATATAAAAGAATAAAATAAAAAGAATAAAATAAATAGAAATAAAATAAACCTTCATGGCAAAGAAAATATGCCCAAGGCTATAGCCTACCTTATCCTCACAGTTAAAGCTGGGGAAAGTAACAGCTCTTTCAGACCAGTTTCTACAAAAAAAATATGCACAGTTCTAAAACGGCCAGATACCCAAAGCCTTCCTCACCTTGATCTTCGGGCTGTGACAGGGCCTTCACAGCCATCTGGAGCACCTCTGCTTGAGAAAGCAGGGCAGCCTGGGCCTGAAAAACACACAACATAATTATGACTCCGCTTTTCGTAAGAGTAGGCCATCGGGTGCCGGTGGGAACAGATGACATTTACAAAATTGCATACACACGGGGACTGGATGTAAAAAATAGCATATGATTGCTTATTCCATTATCCTCGATATAAAATAAATAAAATAAATTTTAAAAAGTTATCATAAAATAACACGTTTATGATAACAAGACGTGTATGATATATATCTATTTGGTTATAAATCTATACCCATTTATCAACTTTTCCCTAGACATCCTCGCTCTTTACAAAAAAACAACTTGTACTTCACGAATTTTTTTTTTTACACACACACACACACACACACACACACACACACACACACACACACACACACACAAACACAGGGGGGGGGGGGACGGAATAGCCTAGTGATCAGAACATGGATGTCGCTTTTCGTAAGAGTAGGCCATCATGTGCCGGTGGGAACAGATGACACGATTTACAAAAACTACATACACATGGGGACTGAATGTAAAAAAGCATATGAGTGATTATTTCAATATCCTCGATATAAAGGAATAATTTAAAAACAACAACAACAACAACATTGCGCTCGCAATTTGACGACCCAGGTTCGATTCCCGTTGGAGGAGATTTTTCTGCTGGAGTTAACATCAGTGCCGACTCCCACTCTCCCCAAATGTCCTTCGGATGAGACTGTAAACCGAGGCCCCGTGTGTGAACGCACGCAGAACATCTTGCGCACACGTTAAATCCTGTTCCGCTTTTCGTAAGAGTAGGCTATTGTGTTCTAGTGGGAACATGACATTTTAAAAAATTGCATACACACGGGGACTGGATGTGAAAAAAAGCACAAGAGTGCTTATCCCATTATCCTCAATATAAAAGAATAAAATAAAAATAGATAAAATAAAGATACACACACACACACACACACACACATACATACATACATATATATATATATATATATATATATATATATATATATATATTACACACACACACACACACACAGAGACAGAGAGAGAGAGAGAGAGAGAGAGAGAGAGAGAGAGAGAGAGAGAGAGAGAGAGAGAGAGAGAGAGAGAGAGAGAAACGCCTAACTTCTTTTATCTGTCGGGTTTAAATGATCTGACAAAGTAAAGGTAACTCAACATCTGAGCTGACCACTCAAGCTGTATATCAAAATAATCTTCCGCATCCCCATGGATCCCAGAGCATATGGGCACAAATATTTCATAACATATTTACATTTCACCTATTTTTTACAACAATGTTTTACAGTATGTTTTCCTTCTTTTCTGTATATCAGTTTTTGATGGCAGCATTGTTAGACTACAGGATTATCATATTATTCCGGTGAGAGCAAAAACACCTTTGTATTGTAGAGAGAGGTTTCTCCTCATTGGACCAGGGATGGTCCGAAGTTATCGTCACTGATACCTAAGATTACACGAAGTCATCAAGAAATTGGTCACTGGAATTAACTCGATCTATACATATAAACTTTGCCATACATCCACCTGAATTAATGCCACTTACTTACAATAGTTTTCAAATATGTACGTATTTCTTCAATACAAATAGGTATACAAACCACATAATTTGTCAAATACATTGTACACAGACAACGTCGTTCTTGATAACGCAATACGAGATGTAAGCACATCAAACATCTGTATTAAAAGATTCAAATTTATTCTTAATGACTATTAAGCTCATTATTACAAACTTGAATGACAAATGCCTGGTCTATCCTGTTATAGTTAACCCATTTCCTACCGCTACATCAAGCCTCCGCGAGCAAGCAATATACTTACAGGAGTGGTCACTCCTAGAGTGACCAGGACCTCCGATATCTCCGCGATATCGGAGTTGAAATTTTTTCTCCTCCGCCTCTCCATGATCTGCTTTCTCGTCTGCACACAACACAATCACACATCATTATATCACACAACATAATCACAGATTATTATTATTATTAATTTCACACTACACAATCACATATCATTATTATGCACAGGGCCTCAGTTTCTCTCTTGACGATATCCCTGTCAGATCGCTTGTCAAGCAACACATGCGGCTGTTTTCATCATCATCATCATCAACAATAATGATCATAATCGGATCACACGTTGTATGACAATATAAATGTTGAGAGGAAGATAAGGCAGAAACCCAACGTTCCGACCTCAGCTTGGCTTGCCACCTTTTTAGGATAAAACTCTACTTGGCCAGGTAATTGAAAAAAAAAAGGTCATACACACACACAAACCTTTCATTCAGTGTGTACTTGCCATCATACAAGGGACGGGTCAAACATTGCGCTCGTAATTCGGCGACCCCGGGATCGATTCCCGTTTGAGGGGATTTTTCCCCTGGAGTATTTAGTGTTGACTCCGCTCTCCACAAACAAAAAAGTCCTTGGGATGAGACTATAAACCAGGCCCCGTGCGAAACGCAGAACATCTTGCGCACACGATAAATCCTGTTACGCTTTTCGTAAGAGAAGGCCATTGTGTGCCAGTAGGAACTGATGACAATATTTACAAAACTGTATACACACGGGTACTGGATGTAAAAATGCACATGTCTGCTTATCCCATTATACTTGAGATAAAAGAATAAAATGAAACTACAGTTAAGGGGAGAGCAGCCAGCTCTCCACTGTTTGTATCTAAGCTGAGAGCAGGCAGTAGGCCTACTCCACTGTTTGGAGCTAAGGGGAGAGCAGGCAGTAGGCCTACTCCACTGTTTGGAGCTAAGGGGAGAGCAGGCAGTAGGCCTACTCCACTGTTTGGAGCTAAGGGGAGAGCAGGCAGTAGGCCTACTCCACTGTTTGGAGCTAAGGGGAGAGCAGGCAGTACTCCCCTGTTTGGAGCTAAGGGGAGAGCAGGCAGTACTCCCCTGTTTGGAGCTAAGGGGAGAAAAGGCAGCACTCCACTGTTTGGAGCTAAGGGGAGAGCAGGCAGCACTCCACTGTTTGGAGCTAAGGGGAGAGCAGGCAGCACTCCACTGTTTGGAGCTAAGGGGAGAGCAGGCAGCACTCCACTGTTTGGAGCTAAGGGGAGAGCAGGCAGTACTCCACTGTTTGGAGCTAAGCTGAGAGCTCAAATGCAACAAACATTACTGACCATCTAACTATAAAGGAATGTAACAAACATTACTGACCATCTAACTGTAAAGGAATGTAACATACATTACTGACCATCTAACTATAAAGGAATGCAACAAACATTACTGACCATCTAACTGTAAAGGAATGTAACAAACATTACTGACCATCTAACTATAAAGGAATGTAACAAACATTACTGACCATCTAACTATAAAGGAATGTAACAAACATTACTGACCATCTAACTGTAAAGGAATGCAACAAACATCACTGACCATCTAACTGTAAAGGAATGCAACAAACATCACTGACCATGGTAGCAGACCCGGAATCGGGGGAGGAGGAGGAGGAGGAGTGTGCATTTTGTCCAGAGCTGATGCCTGAGGATTCCCCGCCATTTGGTGCGGAGCTGATGCCTGAGGATTCCCCGCCATTTGGTGCGGAGCTGATGCCTGAGAATTCCCCGCCATTTGGTGCGGAGCTGATGCCTGAGAATTCCCCGCCATTTGGTGCGGAGCTGATGCCTGAGGATTCCCTGCCATTTGGTGCGGAGCTGATGCCTGAGGATTCCCCGCCATTTGGTGCGGAGCTGATGCCTGAGAATTCCCCGCCGTTTGGTGCGGAGCTGATGCCCGAGGATTCCCCGCCGTTTGGTGCGGAGCTGATTGCCCTGAGGATTCCCCCGCCCCATTAGGTTGCCGGGAAGCTCGCTGTCGGAGGAATTCCCCCCCGCCAAAATAGGTGCGGAGCTTTGCCCCTGGTCCGGGAGGGAAATCCCAGCCATTTGGTTGCGGGAACCTGATTAGAGGAAATTTCCCTCCCCCAATCAGTGGTCGACGTGCCCCCCTGGAAAAAAGTTGTTTCCGCCCCCTCCCAATTCTGTTTGGCGAGGTAGGGGGCAAGCAAATCTCGGCCCATTTTTGGGTGCGTGAGT
>JASPKP010003472.1:0-2500 GCA_030674155.1 Stramonita haemastoma
AGCTCCCGGCGCATTTTCCCACAGAAAGATTAAAAGAGCACAGTAGTAGTAGAGCAGCCGTAGAAAAGAGCAGTACACAGCAGTACAACGCAATAGCAGCCCCTGCCAGCAAAGCGCCACAACAAACAACAGCAGCAGCAAAAAGCCCCCAAAAATCACATAAAACCCAAAAAACCAGCAGCAAAAAACAGCCCCAAATCACATCAATCACAACCCCCACAGCACAAAACAGAAACCACATCATCATCATCTCAAAACAACAGCACAGCAAAAAAAAGCCCACCATCCCTCATCAAAACAACAACCAAAAAACAGCACCATCATCATCATCACCATCAAAAACTACACCACTAGCAGCGTAGGTTCAATTTTAATACTAGTAGTTCGACCATTTGTCCAGATGGTTGAACTTCCCGGCCAGAGCGTGCCCCATTAGGCGCGGGCCCCCGCGTCTGTTAGATACCGGGCGATGGCGTTCTTTTTTCCCCCATGCACCCAACTGTCGCCCGGGGCAAACTCTTCTGAATCACCCCCCCAAAATTTACCGGGCTACTTTCAATCTTCGTTTAGACGGGTAAGGGGGAGAGAGGGGAGGGAGGGAGGAAAGAGGGGGAGGGGGGGAGAGAGAGGAGGGAGGGGGGGAGGGAGGGGGGGGGAGGGGGGGAAAAGGGAGGGAGGGGGGAGAGAGAAAGAGAGAGAGAAGAGAAGGAGAGAGAGAGAAGAAGAGAGAGAGAAAGAGAGAGAGACATAAAACAGAGACAGAGACAGAGAGAGGGGGGGAGGGGTGAAGAGGGGGAAAAAAAAAGGGGGGGGGGGGGGGGGGGGCCCGGGGAAGGGGAAAAAAGGAAGAGGAAACAACAAAAAGGGACAAAGAAACCGAAGAAAAAGCGAAACGAAGAAAAAAACAAAAAAACAAAAATTAAAAATACATGCGGTAAAACCACACTTTTCTAAAAGAAAAAAAGAAAAAAAACCAAAAAAACCAACAAAACCCCCCCACCCAACCCCCCAAACCCCCCCCCAAAACCCAAAACCCCACAACCCCAAACCCAAAACCCCTCCAAAACCCAACCCCAAACCCAAAACCCAAACCCCCCCCAAACCAAAAAACCCCAAACCCCAAACCCAAAACCCAACCCCAAACCCCTCTCAAACCAAACCCAAAAACCCAAACCCTACTCAACCCAACCCAACCTAAACCACAAACCAACCCAACCCAAAAAAAAAAAAACAAAAAAACTCTCCAAAGAGTAATTTTCTCACAAACCCCCACCCCAACAAAAGAAGCCTGTTGCAGAACGGGTTTTTTTTCTACCTCATACCGGCATAGTAGGGGAACCTTTTCCCCAGGCTTTTCAGGTTTCGTGAAGGTTCAGCGAAGGCTATAGGCTGAAACAGAAGGGGTATCCCCAAAAAATTCGCCTTTTCTTTTTTTGTGGGCGAGTTGTTCGTGAAAAAGTAAAAAAAAAACAAACAAAAAGCCTTTTAGATTTGTAAATCATATTGGGCACAACGTTTTTTCAAGCCCTTTGGGTTAACCTGCAAGCTCCACCGGGGAACGAAAACCACTTTTTTTTTTTTTTTTATCGAGGTAAGGGAAAAGCCTCTTTCTTTTTTTTTACACCACCCCCGTGTGAATGCACTTTGTAAATTTTGTCATCTTTCCCCCGGGCACCATGGGCCTACTTTTACGAAATGAGATTTTATAACAACTGTAGCATACAAAAACAACCCCTCAGCACTGTCACATCATACTTCCCCTGTTAAAACCCCCTACTGCCCCCTCCCCTTCCCCCCCTTTCCCATAAAAAAAATAACAAAAATCGTGAAGAAAAAAAATAATGAACACCTGCCAAAAACCCCCCCCCCCCCCCCCCCCTAAAAAACCCCAACAAAAAAAAGCAAAAACAAAAAAACCCCCCCCCCCCCCATACAAACAATAAAACAAAACCCCCCCACCCACCCCCAAAAACAAAACAAACAAAAAAAACCCCCAAATTACAAGGCCTTTTTTCCTCTGCAGCCTGGGCGGCAAAGCACAGGCGCCCCACGAATGAAATTGCCGAAATCTTGGAGCCAAAACCCCCCGCCCATTTTTGACTTCCATGGCACACTGAACACACACAAAAAAAAAAACACCACAAAATAACACACTAACACCTCCCCCCTTTTGGGGAACGGAAGCTCATGGTCAGAGCACTCGCTTTTTCCCCAAAGCCCCCCCCCCAAAAAAAAAACCCCACCCCCCTTTTCCCCCCCCCCCCCCCCCCCCCCCCCCCCCAAATTCACCCCTTTGGATTTTGTTTTTATCCCAAAATTTTCCGGGGGGGGTTTTTCCCCTCATTTTTTCCCGGCCCCTGGAACATCTTGTGCCTTTCCCTAAAACCAATTTTTTAAAAAATTTTCACCTTTTTCACCCCCCCAAAACCCAACAAAATTTTTGGGAAACCCAACCCCCCCCAATTCAGCCCCCCCCCAAAAAAAGGAACCCCCTTTTTTT
>JASPKP010003473.1:0-10000 GCA_030674155.1 Stramonita haemastoma
TTGCTTGGTTGTTTGCTTGTATGCTAGCTTGTATGCTGGCTTGGTCACTAGTTAGTTCAAAACAAAAAGATAAATCTATATTTGATGATAGAGGGAGAACAAAATTACAAAAATTCATTTGTGGTAGAGGTAACTGTTCATGTTACATCAAAACAATCTCTCCTTCTCTCTCTCTCTCTCTCTCTCTCTCTCTCATCTCTCTCTCTCCCTTCTTCTCTCTCCTCTCCTCTCCTCTCCCCTCTCTCTCTTCTCTCTGAACACCATACCCTACTGTACCACACCATACCCTACCGTACCACACCACACCCTACCATACCCACACCATACCCTACTACACCATACCCTACTCTACCACACCACACCATACCCTACCACACCACACCATACCCTACCCTACCACACCATACCCTACTGTACCACACCACACCATACCCTACCACACCACACCATTTCCTACCACACCATACCCTACTGTATCACACCATACCATACTCTACCACACCATACCCTACTCAACCACACCACACCATACCCTACCACACCATACCATACCACACCACACCATACCCTACCACACCATACCCTACCACACCCTACCCTACCACACCATACCCTATTACACCCTACCCTACCCTAACCACACCATACCCTACCACACAACACCATACCCTACAACACCACACCCTACCCTACCACACCATAACCCTACCACACCATACCTACCCTACCACACCCAACCCTCCACCACCCTACCCTACCACACCATACCCTACCACACCATAACTCTACCACACCACACCAATACCCTACCACACCATAACCCTACCCTACCACACCCTACCCTACCACACCATACCCTACCACACCATACCCTACCACACCATACCCTACCCTACCACAACCCTAAAACCCTACCCTACCACACCCTACCCTACCACACCATACCCTACCACACCATACCCTACCACACCATACCCTACCACACTATACTCTACCCTACCACACCATACCCTACCACACCATACCCTACCACACCATACCCTACCACACCATACCCTACCACACCATACCTACCCTACCACACCATACCCTACCACACCATACCCTACTCTACCACACCACACCCTACCCTACAACACCACACCATACCCTACCCTACCACACCACACCATACCCTACCACACCATACCCTACCACACCATACCCTACCACACCATACCCTACCACACCACACCATACCACACCACACCATACCCTACCACACCACACCATACCTACCACACCATACCCTACCACACCATACCCTACCACACCACACCATAACCACACCACAACCATACCCCTACCACACCATACCATACCCTACCACACCACACCATACCATACCCTACCACACCATACCACACCCTACAACACCCTACCCTACCACACCACACCATACCCTACCACACCACACCATACCATACCCTACCACACCATACCCTACCACACCATACCCTACCACACCATACCCTACCACACCATACCCTACCACACCACACCATACCACACCACACCATACCATACTATACCACACCATACCACACCACACCATACCACACCACAACATACCACACCACACCACACTATATCCTACAACACCACACCCTACCCTACAACACCACACCCTACCCTACCACACATTACCATACTATACCACACCATACCACACCACACCATACCACACCACAACATACCACACCACACCACACCATATCCTACAACACCACACCCTACCCTACAACACCACACCATACCACACCACACCATACCATACTATACCACACCATACCACACCACACCATACCACACCACAACATACCACACCACACCATATCCTACAACACCACACCCTACCCTACAACACCACACCCTACCCTACCACACATTACCATACTCTACAACACCATACCCTACTTACCACACCACACCATACCCTACCCTACCATACCCTACCCTACCACACCATACTATACCCTACCCTACCACACCACACCCTACTATACCACAACCACACCCTACTCTACCCTACCACACCATACCCTACCACACCACACCACACCACACCACCACACATACCCTACCACACCACACCACACCATACCCTACCACACCATACCCTACCCTTACCAGACATACCTGCAAAAGCGAAACGGTATCAGTGCCCGTAGTTCTACTGGACAGCATCTGAACGTTAGGACCAGCAGCCCTGGATATACATTTAGAAGACACCGTCTCCGTCGCCTTATCCGTCACAGCCAGAGAAACCAAACCCGCAGCGACCTCAGGCACCGAAGACATGGACAACGGACGAGCTGCACAAGCCACGGGTGACTTCCCGGCTTTGAGGATAGGCTGGGAGGAGGGAGAAGGAGATTGAGGAGTTGAGGAGGGAGCAGGGGGGATAGGGAGGGACAAAAGCGGGTCTGGCATCGTAGCTTTGGTGGAAACACTGGGACACGTCTGGGCAGGGCGGTGCACCAGTTTGGGTCCCGCAGTATTGGTGCAGGCCGCTACTCCTACGGGCCTCATCTGCACGGCGAAATCGCTGGTCTGGGTCTTGGACGTCAACGTCGCCGCGTCGGACGTGGCCGAGCAGCAGGTGGACGTGGCGCGCTCTGACGTGGCCACGGCCTCTGTCCAGGTGGTCCTGCTCTCCTGGGTTACCTGAGGCATGGCCGTTTCCGCGTCCACCGACTCTACCAGGAGTGTCGAGGTGCTCTTGCTCATCTGACCCTCGAAATCCGTTCCCGTCGCCATGGACACCACCCTCGGTCCGCGCGTCTGAATGTACACCGTTCTCGTCTCCTGTGACGTCACCATGCCCACGCTGTGGGACGTCACTTCTTCTGGCGTCGTGGATTTCTCAGCGGTGGTTGGCACGATCTTCACCTTGAAGGACGTCATGACACTGGCGTCGTGCTTGGCGGGGCACACGGAATCGTTAGGGGGTGGGGGTGGGGGGCAGCGGCGGTGATGGTGGTAGCTCTACTCACAGGGGACGCGGGCAGTTGGCCGAACCCGGAGCCAGACACACGGAACGTCTCAACTCACTCTCACTGATGAACTTGTCCCCCCCGGTTTTCTCCGGGTTTTCTGACATGGAGGAGATCTCCGTCTGGATTTCCGGCTCCTGATCTTGACAGAGGGGGTAGTAGGGGGAGGGGCGGCACTGGCAGCACTGCCCGTTTCGGCCAGCAGGTCGGGTCTGCGACTGTCGGAGTTCTGAACCCCTCCTGAACTTCCCGCTCCTGCCCCACAGAGAGCGGTGAGCGTCTGGGACAAGTTGGAGGAGAGAGTGAGGGAAATGTCTGTGGAGACCTCAGCGTCCTGAGTCTGCTTGTTGAAGGTCTGGTGAGGGTTCTCTTCTGCGGTACGTCCTCTTGAGGGCCAGCTGTGGGTTAGGGAGTCTTCGTCACTGGCTTTGTGTCGGAGGAAGGCAGCTGCGATGGCGGCTCCGGTGTTGGGGTAGGTGCTGCCTGTGGCCGCGGCCTGTCCGAGGTGAGTGTCTCTCAGACAGCTGTCTTCTGTCTGGGTTTTCAGCGTTCTCACATCCTGTCTCTCCGTCATGGTGCCCTGGGCGCGGATTTCGTGTTGCGGGTTGGAGAACTGCCTCCTGAGGCCTTGTCTGGTGTCTGCTGTTGGTGCGTTCATTCCGTACGTGGGTACAGCGTTGTGGGAGGTGATGATCCCTGAAGGGTTGTGGTTGATTTGCGGAGGTGTGGTGGTGACGGAATAGCCGTTAGGACACGTTCTGTCTTGAGGAAGAGTCTGACTGTGCACAGATCGTGTAGCGTTCTTCTTCTCCCCATCTCTCACGCTCTGCCGTTTGTACGCTCGGGCTTCTTCGGCATCTTTCCTCTTCCTCTCCACGCATTCCTCACAGGGTTTACCACTCTCCCTGCCCACGCTGCAGTCAGGGAGAGAGGTGGCCTGTTTCAGATCCCCGTTAGACACACCATTAGTCAGCACCTTCCCCCCGCCTCCCACACCCACCCCACTCTCTCTTTTCCCTCCCTCCTCCTCCTCCTTCTCCTGCACTTCTCCAGGAACGAGCACTTCCCCGAGCTTCACCTCTCCGGGGATAAACTTCATGTCCAGGTGGTGGAGGTCTGAGGGCTCTGGGGGCAGGGAGGTCTGGAGGAGGTGGTCCATCTTGCCCTGGATCTCCTTCTTGAGGAGCAGCATCTCCACGCCCTTGTCCCTCATGACGATCTCCGTCAGGTTGCAGGCGCTCTGCAGACTTTCGAAGCTCTCCTGCAGCCAGGCTTTGTTCTCCGCGAGATGCTTCACTTCTGTGCTGAACACTTGGTCCACTTGTTGTACTAGTTCTTTTTCCCGTGCTCGCACCTGCGGTGTTTTTTTTAGAAGAGAACGTTATCATTGTCATGATGATGATAATGATGAGCGTCATTATTGTTGTTGTTATCGTCACTGTTGTTATTATTATCGTTGTTGTCGTCATTTTTATTATCATCATTATCATCACCATCATTGTCAGCAGCAGCAGTAGCATCATCACTGTCATTGCCATCAACATCATCATTCTTATTGTCATCATCATCATATATTGTCATTAACATCATCAACATCATCACCATCCTCATCATCATTGTCATCATCATCATCATCATTATCATTGTCATCATTGTCATCATCATCACCACTCTCATTATCATCGTTCATTAGTGTTGCCTTTGTTGTCGCTATCGTCATGATTGTAGATGTCTCCTCCCAACGTCGTGCCATTATCGTCGTCGTGGTCGTTGTTTTCATCGTACAAAAAATTAGTAACGTAAGTCGTCAACTTCCTCATGAACACAATACAATTCATCGTTATCGTCATGATCATCGTTATCATCATGAATACAAAAACAATTAGTATCATAATCGTAATCGTCATCTTCATCATGAAAACAAATTCCAACAATAAAAGCAAGGAAACAATAATCATTATCAACAAAGAAACACAAACAAACATCACAAACAGCATCCATCCTTCTGTCAACCTTCTAGCAGCCAGGTAAGCTATGCGTGGAGTGACTAGGCCTACTTACCTGTGATGTGTAGCTGATGGCCAGGTCTCGGATGGTCTCCTTCAGGTCCTTGGAGAGGCTTTCATACTTCTCAATCACCTTCAGCCTGCTGCCCATGTCCATCAGCCTCGCCTTGCTCTTCGTCAGCAGACTCTCCAAGGTCACCTGTAAGCCCACACAGCAATCATCAGGTGCCAAGACGACTAATATGGAAGAAAGAAAGAAAAACATCTTGTACCTTCTCTCCCCAACCATCTATGACAGATATGAAAAAAGACACATCTTCTCACTTCTTTTCGTACTGAAAAATGTCTTTTTATCCGCCCCACCCTCTCTCTCTCTGTCTCTGTCTCTGTCTCTGTCTCTCTCCCTCTCTGTCTGTCTGTCTGTCTGTCTGTCTGTCTGTCTGTCTGTCTGTCTGTCTGTCTGTCTGTCTCTCTCTCTCTCTCTCTCTCTCCTCTCTCCTCTCTCTCTCTCTCTCTCTCTCTCTCTCTCTCTCTCTCTCTCTCTCCCTCCCTCCCTCCCTCCCTCCCTCTCTCTCTCTCTCTCTCTCTCTCTCTCTCTCTCTCTCTCTCTCTCTCTCTCTCTCTCTCTCTCTCTCTCTCTCTCTCTCTCTCTCCCTCCCTGACACATACACACACGATGACACAATTTACAAATACTGCATACACACGGGGACTGGATGTAAAAAAGCATATGAGTGCTTATTCCATTATCCTCGATATAAAAGAACAAAATATAAAAGAATATCAAAAAATGAATATATAAAAACACACATACATACATACATACATACATACATACATACATACATACATACATACATACATACATACATACATACATACATACATACATACATACATACATCCTTACATACACACACATAAACACACAAAACACACACACACATTCACACACACACACGTACACACACACACACACACACACATACACACACACACACACACACACACACACACACACACATTTATAACTCCCAGTACCTATCCAGTGTCAACCTTCATCACTCAAACTTTCACAACACAGATTGCACAGAAGACATAGCTTAGTTGAACACAATATCAAAGCAACACATCACATCTGACTATCACATAATGTCTAACATCAAGATATGACTGAACAGACGCCTAAACAAGAACACCTCAAATCCCCCCCTCCCTCCACCCATCTTCACCCATCACACAGCTTCACCTTCACCACCTTCACCTATCTCATAGTCTGGTCTACCTTTGGGACACCCACTGAAGATTTTGCAACCAGCTGCCTCCACTCCTCGTTGTTATCAGCTTTCCGCGGTATGTCGTTCCACTCAAGCCAGGCTGCATGGTGTCGCCTTCTAATCATTTTCTCTGTCTTTCTCTCTGTCGAGTCTCCCATATTATACTGTTCATTTTAGGACAGTCGTGGCCACTCCAGATGCTCATGCGATGTTAGCCTAAATCAATACAACACAATACAGCACAACACAACGCAGCACAGCACGGAACAGCATAGCATAGCATAGCATAGCATAGCATAGCACAGCACAGCACAACACAGCATAGTACATCACAACACAGCATAGCATAGCACAGCACAACACAGCATAGTACATCACAACACAGCATAGCACAGCACAACACAGCATAGCATAGCACAGCACAACACAGCATAGCACAACACAACCCAGCACAATATAACTCAACCCAACCCAACCCAACCCAACCCAACCCAGCACAACACATGACAACCCAACCCAGCACAAAACAACCCAACCCAACCCAGCACAACACATGACAACCCAACCCAGCACAAAACAACCCAACCCAACCCAACACAACACAACACTACCCATAAAACAAAAGCCATATATTTCTGCACTAGCCTAACACCAACCCAAACCCATGGTACATAAAATTTATACAACCTAACCTGATGGAAAAGACCACACTCCACTACAACTCTTCTGACTCACCTTGTGTTTGGCAAAGCCGTCATTGAAGGAACACACCTCGTGGTCCTTGTGCTCCTGAAACGTGCACACCACACAGATGCACTCCTCGCACCTCTCACAGTAGAATCGAACCGTCTCCTCGGGGTGGGCCTTGCACTCGATGTCCTTCTGCCCTTCCACGTCAATCAGACTGTGACCCTGAGTCACCTTAGTGGTGGAGTGGAGCTCCACACACGCTCGACACAACAGCTTGTCACAATCCAGACATTTAGAACACGCATCGTTGCTGCGAGGACGGACCGTGTGGCAGATTTCACAGGGGGGGATTTTGGCCGTGCACCGTTTGGCCAGGACGTCGGTCAAGTTGGAGACCAGGAAGTTGTCCGGAAGTCGTCTGACGCCCCCTGTCGGAAGTTCCGTCTTCTTCCGGCAGAGGGGGCAGGTGACGGAGCGTGTGTAGAGGGTGTAGCGGGTAGGGCGGTTGCTCTCTTCGTCATACTGCTGCTGTACGCATGCGCAGCAGAAAGTGTGGAGGCAGGACAGGGTCTTGGGTTCCTTGAAGGCTTCCTGACACAGCTTGCAGATGAGAAACTGGTCCGAGATTTCTTTCATCAGTTTCGTTCCTGTCGCCATTTTGGGTTTTTGTTGTTTTTTGTTTGTTTGAGGGTTAGGGTAGGGTGTGGAGTTTGAATAATGTTTTTGTTTTTCCAGAAAAAAAGGAGGAAAATGTGGTTTTTGTTGGTTTTTGTGTGTCTACTGTTTCTCGTAGTTTCCTGGTGACTGATGTGTCAAGTCTCGTTTCTTACACTCAAGGATAAAACCCCTGACATTTTGATGAATTCGAGGTGGGCACACTTTCTAAGTCAAAATGAGGAGAAAAAGTCATTTTCTAAATAACAAGTGTCAAGTTTTTCGATTTACAAGCAGTCCTTTTCATACAGTTGAAGAAGTCTTTAGGGAGGAAATCTATAGCAGTTGAAATAGGGTTTCAATATTTTAGATTAGATTTCATACCGCAATGCGATCTGAAATAGGAAAAAAACAAATTCCAGAAACTGTAAACACTTCTTTTATAAGCCTAATGTTTTCGATTCCTTTTTATAGCGTGTAATCACATTTTCCACACTTTGATACAAAAAATGCGATTTTTAAATAAAAGGCCTTTTAAAACAGGCTTTTAGATCATGTCTGCGTTCTTTTCGGCTGTTTTCGGTCTGCTTACTGACTCTTGCTTTGTCAATCCTACCCTTTTTTCTGTCATAGAATATCTCCTTTTTTAAACTTTTTAACGCATTTACTCTATCATATACACGTAGACCACTTGAGGCTATCGTTCTTATAAAAACGAAATGAAGTAGATTCCAAGATTTTTGCTTGCAAGCAATCTCATCCTTGGCTCTTGATTGTAAACTTTAAAACTGGTATCAGATAATGGAACACGCTCTAAAGATTTCTGTCCTGCGTGTAAAATCCTGTTAACAACGACACTTTATAAAAAAAAATTGATTAAAAGATAAATTCTATGAATGGGTCAATTCACATGCTTTCTTCCTACCAGAAAAAAAAAATTCAGAATCACATTTCCTCAGTGCTTAACCTGTACCCAGTGCACAACATAAGAACTGCACACTGATAATACTCTACCACCACTAACAACAATACAGAGCGTCTTTACTTCTAAACCTCCATGACCTATCATCGGACAAATCGTTAAGGAGGGGATTTGTAAATGTCAACACCGGGATCTGCCTATCTATCTGCCAGGGAGGATGGACGAGAACGCAGATAGGATCCACTGCTGTATCCAGCCGATAAATCCCCACCTCTGACGATCCTTCCTGTGGTCAATGCTCTGGTCATCAGAAAGTCACCTCAGAACGTTAGGCTACTACGAAGGACAGTTTTAGTTCTCTGAAGGATGAGTTCAGAAACAAGAGCTTGGGAAATGAGTGGGAGAGAGAGGGGTGGGTGGGATGAGGAGCTATTTTCGTGCAGGATGGTGGTGGTAGTGGTGGTGGTGGTGTTGGTTTGCGGTGAGGTGGGGAGTGGAGGGGGTGTTGGTCTGGTGGTGGCGGAAACTTCCGTCAAACTCTGCAGCTCTGCAACAAGAAGGAGGAGGAAACATCTGTTGAAAACCTGCTCGGTGGAGAAATCTCTGTTGTGTTTGTGTCTTTAGGGTGTTGGTGTTCCTACTTTTGGTTTTTTTGCTGATGTTGCTTCTAGTTCTAGTTCGGTCGATCATTGCTAAAGTCATACCATGCTTTTATCTCATGTGAAGACGCCACTCGTGCAAACATGTGTACAAACATGTAAGTCTGTATATCTTTATCTGCTAGCACGCACATGACTGTGTGCACATATACATGTACATATACATGTGCGTGTGTACATAGCAGCAGCAGCAGCAGCAGTAGCAGCATCATTATCTTCACATGATCATTGTGGTCATCAAAATTGTCCTCATTACCATCATTAACATCACTGTCATCTTTTGTCGTCAGTCATCATCATCATCATCGTCGTCGTCGTCATCGTCGTCGTCATCATCATCATCATCATCATCATCATCATCATCATCATCATCATCATCACCGCCACCATCATCATCACCCCATCATCATCATCATCATCATCATCATCATCATCATCATCATCATCATCATCATCATCATCATAACCATCATCATCATAACCATCATCATCATTCTCATCACCATCCTCACCACCACCACCACCACCACCACCACCACCACCACCAGCAGCAGCAGCAGCAGCAGCAGCAGCAGCAGCAGCAGCAGCAGCATCATCATCATCATCACCATTTTCATCATCATCATCATCATCATCATCATCATCATCATCATCATTACCATCATCACTTTCACCATGATTATCAGAACCATCAACACCACCACCATCATCACCATTTATCATCACAAGAGCAGCATCTTCACAAACAAATCTCATT
>JASPKP010003473.1:17500-19747 GCA_030674155.1 Stramonita haemastoma
ATGAAAGACAAAAAGGGGAAAAGGAAGGAGGGGAAAGGAACAGAAAAGAAAGAAAGAAAGAAAGAAAGAAAGAAAGAAAGAAAGAAAGAAAGAAAGAAAGAAAGAAAGAAAGAAAGAAAGAAAGAAAGTATAATTATAACAGACAGCAGTAAGAAAGATGGAAAGAAGAGAAGGAAGGAAGGAAGAAATTAAGGAAGAAAGAAAGGAAGGAAGAAAGAAAGGAAGGAAGGAAGAAAGAAAGGAAGGAAGAAAGAAAGAAAGAAGAAAGAAAGAAAGAAAGAAAGAAAGAAAGAAAGAAAGAAAGAAAGAAAGAAAGAAACCGTGAAATGGTATGGAGTTTACTCCTATACTTCTGTTCATATTGTAAAGTGTCTTATTGTGGTGTGCTGCACTGTGCTGTGCTGTGCTGAACTGTACTGTGCTATGCTGTGCTCTCTGTGTCTGCTTCTGTCTCTCTGTTGGTCGCTCTGTCTATTCTAAAACCTATTCATTTCTTCTTTCTATTCGTTCGTTTGTACGTTTTTCTTTTTTTCCTTTCTTTCTTTCTTCTGTTTGTATTTCTTTCTTTCTTTCCTTCCTTCTTTTTTTTTATTTCTTTCTTCCATTCATTCATCCATTTCATTCTTTATCCATTTATTCATTTATTCATTCATTTCACACTTCATCCGTTCATTCATTCATTCATTCATTCCATACTTTATCCATTCATTCATTCTTTCATTTCATGCTTTATCCATTCACTTGTTCATTCATTCATTCATTCATTCATTCATTCATTCATTTCATACTTTATTCATTCACTAATTCATTTATTCAATTTAATGCTTTACCCATTTATTCGTTCATTCATTCATTCATTTATTTATTTATTCATTCATTCATTCATTCATTCATTCATTCATTCATTCATTCATTTATTTATTTATTTCATACTTTACTCATTCATTCTTTCATTCCTTTATTTCATTCTTTATCCATTCATTCATTGATTCAGTTAATTCATTCAGTCGTTCATTCATTTTATATTTAATCGATTCATTCATTCATTCATTCATTTTTATTCCCATTTTTTTCGCTTGCTTATCAAGTGTAATGCGTAGTAGTGCCAGGTCTTCTCCTGTGCTTGAAACTGTACAGGAGGTCTGCTCACTGGTTTCGGCAGACACATTCCAACTTCAGAGCAGGTCAAGAAAAAGTTCCTATGAGAGATGCCAGGAAAGCATTGTCAGATCTGCCCTGCAGAAAGGCAGGAGAATGGGTTGGGAAGGAGCAAAAATAAACGAGAGAGAGAGAAGGGGGGGGGGGTGGAGGAGGAGAGAGAGGTGGGAGAGAGGGGGAGAGAGAGAAGGTGGGGAGAGAGGGGGGAGCGAGGGAGGGAGGGAGAGGGAGGGAGGTAGAGGTGAGAGAGGGAGAGGGGTGGGAAGAGAGGGGGGAGAGAGGGGGAGAGAGAGAGGGTGGGGGAGAGAGGGGGGAGAGAGGGAGGGAGAGGGAGGGAGGGAGAGGTGAGAGAGGGGAGGGGGGGGAAGAGAGGGAGAGAGAAGAGAGAGAGAGAGAGAGAGAGAGAGAGAGAGAGAGAGGAGATGAGAGAGAGAGAGAGAGAGAGAGAGAGAGAGAGAGAGAGATATTCTCTGAAACTCTCAAAGGATTTAATGTACATTGGCTTTGAGCCATATTACATTTCTTTTGAGCTTGGGGTGGAACAATGGGTTCATTCATATCATTGCCTAAGCAAAAAACGCAACCTAGTAATAATAATTTATGACTGTTCAAAGAAGAATAAATCCACACTATTCTAATACATAATTATGATCATGATAGCAAACATAACAAAATCACAAAAAGATGATGTTCAGGAAAAGTTAGACAGATTATGCATATTAAATACATATCAAATCGTATCATTTATTCAATAAACTGCTTGAGTGTCTTCCCTTTGGTTAATAAGTGATATATATATATATATATATATATAATATATATATATTATAGTATATACATTATGTGTATAATATATATATATATATATTGCTTGGGGAGATAAAGGGAGAGAGATGGGGTAGAGAGATAGAGACAGACAGACAGACAGACAGACAGACAGACAGACAGACAGAGAGAGAGAGAGAGAGAGAGAGAGGAGAGAGAGAGAGAGAGAGAGAGAGAGAGAGAGAGAGAGAGAGAGAGAGAGAGAGAGAGAGAGAGAGAGTCTGTGTCTATGTTTCTGTGTGTCTGTGTGTGTCTGTCAGCCTG
>JASPKP010003474.1:5000-17500 GCA_030674155.1 Stramonita haemastoma
TCTCCTGTTTTTGTTCTCTCTCTCTCTCTCTCTCTCTCTCTCTCTCTCTCTCTCTCTCTCTCTCTCTCTCTCTCTCTCTCTCTCTCCCTCTCTCTCTGGGGACGGAATAGCCTAGTGGTCAGAATATTGCGCTCGCATTTGACGACCCGGGTTCGATTCCTGTTGAGGAGATTTTTCTCCTGGAGTTAACATTAGTGCTGACTCCACTCTCCCCAAAAGTCCTTCGGATGAGACTATAAACCAAGGCCCCGTGTGCCAACGCACGCAGAACATCTTGCGCACGTTAAATCCTGTTCTGCTTTTCATAACAGTAGGCCATCGAGTGCCGGTGGGAACAAGTGACATTTACAAAACTACATACACACGGGGACTGGATGTAACAAAGCACAAGAGTGCTTATTCCATTATCCTCGATATAATAGAATAAATCAAATCAAATCAAATCAAATCAAATCAAATCTCTCTCTCTCTCTCTCTCTCTCTCTCTCTCCTCTCTCTCTCTCTCTCTCTCTCTCTCTCTCTCTCTCTCTCTCTCTCTCTCTCTCTCTTGCTCTGTAATGGAATAAGTGCTTATTCCATTATCCTCGATATAAAAGAATAAATCAAATCAAATCAAAACTCTAAGCTTACTTGAAGTTATTTATTGGTTTTGATCAACGATAGTCCCTGTTCAGACCAAGGGCCAGATAAAAAAAAGTATGGGTTTTTTTCCTCCCCCAGGTAAACAAATGGTCAGATTTTGGGTATGTCAACCCCCCCCCCCTCCCCCAAAAAAGAAAAAAACAAACAAAAACAAACTCAAAATAAAACAAAAACAAAAAACAACCAACAAAAAACTGTAGAGCAGTATGAGATTTAATATTCATTTATTATTCTTTTATATGTAGAATAATGTAATCAGCACTCATGTGCTTTTTTTCATATTTTACATCCAATCCCCGTGTGTATGCAGTTTTGTAAATCTTGTCATCTGTTCCCACCGGCACACACGATGGCCTACTCTTACGAAAAGCGGAATAGAATTTATGTGTGCGCAAGATGTTCTGCGTGCGTTCGCAGAAAAGGCCTACATGGGTTAGAAGCAGCTTTCATTCAAACTGAGGTAGTCTGCTAGATCTCTCTCCATGCTCTCTCTATACTAGCCTACCAGAGACTGTGTAAGCTATTTATTTATTTATTCTTTCATATCGAGGATAATGGAATAAGCAATTATATGCTTTTTTACATCCAGTCCCCATGTGTATGCAGTTTTGTAAATGCCATCTGTTCCCACCAGCACACGATAGCCTACTCTTACAAAAAGCGGAACAGGATTTAACCTGTGCACAGAACATTTCTGCGTGCGTTTACACACGGGGCCTCGGTTTTTAGTCTCATCGGAAAGACTTTAGAGGGGAGTAGAGTCAGCACTGATGTTAACTCCAGAGGAAAAATCCCCTCGACCGGGAATCGAACCCGATTCTAGGCTGAGATAGCTGTCTGCACTGTTTCAGCGGGACCATTTCAGCGCGACCATTTCAGCGCGACCACGCTGGCAGCTGGCCTGTCAGAGGCATGGACGCGTGGAAAGCCGGCACTACATACACCATGACTGTTGTAACTACTGTTTTAAAACACCTATTTACTCGCTAATTACACTAAATTTTGGACACAGATTCACAAAAAGTCAAAAACATTTTTAACTCTCGACATAGAAATTAATCGAAACTGTCAAGAATGCTATTTATGAACAAAGGAAAAGGTATGAATGCTAGAGAATATCTGGTTAAGTGACCCTCCACCACGAAATGAGTCGCTTAGCACAATACTCAATTTTGCATAAGGAGCCATTAAAGGCAGGTGGGGGTCAAGTTGTCAATGTTGAGATTTTGATCAGTTATTAAACTATATCCGTTTTTTTACCTTGTAATAAAATATCAAGGCATAATTTTTGTTCCTTTAGCTTTTAAATTTGTTTTGAAAATACCCAAGCCCTCATTCTGACAACCTGTTATGAAAATAAACTTGCTGGTTTCTCATTTTGTCACATCTTGCAGTCTATCATTTCAATTTGTAATAACATTGCACGAAGTTGTCTGATTTTCAATCTGTTTTTTGTATTGAATAGCCTTTTTATTGCAGATTAATAACTTGTAAATAACTAAAAATTGACCTCTGGTGCAATGCGACTCCTTATGTGGTGGAGCGTCATCTCTCTCCGACCTTTAGTACCGTGCTTAACCACAATTCATTGTTTGATTACCAGACTCTTTATAACAGTTAATAACCAGCGATTGAGTAGCCTAGTTGAGTAAATCAGTCAAGTAGGAGAGAGAGAGAGAGAGAGGAGAGAGAGAGAGAGAGAGAGAGAGAGAGAGAGAGAGAGAGAGAGAGAGAGAGAGAGAGAGAGAGAGAGAATGAATGAATCAATGAATGAACAAATGAATAATCTTTATTTTTCAAGGGTTACAGAGTAAGCATTACATACTTTTTTTCATCCGGTCCTTGCCCTGATCAGGGAATAAAGGTAAGAAACCCCCTCCCTACCCCTACATACCAGCATCACCACCAACAGCAGTTCAACCAATATTTTAAAAGAAGAAAACGGGATACATTTAACAAAACGCATCATCCTAACTGGATACACTGATAATTATTTAAACAAACGTGTGTGTGTGTGTGTGTGTGTGTGTGTGTGTGTGCGCCCGCGCCCGCCCGCGTGGGCGTATAAGCGGGGAAAACAAGTAAAAAATAACATCACTCACTCACTCACTCAGTCCCATGTCCCATAGGACGTAGGGGGGACATGAGAGAAGACGCAACGGAGATCTTTTTCCATGTTTCACGATCCTGTGTGGCTAGTAGGAGGTGTTGTAGGGGTTGGGCGGTCCAGTCTTTGATGTTGTCAACCCATGATTTCTTTTGGCGGCCTCTTCTTCTTTTGCCCTCGACTGTTCCTTGCAGGATGGTTTTTGCTAGGGTGTTGTGTCTTGTGGTGTGACCAAACCACATCAGCTTTCTCCTCTTTATGGTGGAGAGCAAAGGCTCTTGGGGGCCCACACGCTTTTTGATTTCTTCTTTCACATAGTTATTGGTCTTGTGTTCTTTGTATGATATTTTGAGGAGTCTTCTGTGGCACTTGTTCTCGAATGCTTGGATTTTCCTCTCTAACTCTGCTGTCAGAGTCCATGATTCACAGCCATATAGGAGGATAGATATCACGAGGGATTTGTAAAGGTGGTATTTGGTGCAGAAGCTGATGTTGTTGCTTCTGATGATCTTCTCGAGTCTGACTAGAGCAGATGTTGCTGTTGCAATGCGAGCTTTCACTTCATTGTTTGATGTGCCATCTTTTGTTAGGATGGAACCTAAGTATTTGAATTGGCTCACCTCTTCTAGTGTTTCTTCATTCATCTTTATTTCCGTGATGTCATTACTTGCGCTGTTGACCATGATCTTTGATTTCTCTGTACTGACCTCCATGCCGTATGCACTCGCTCGATCTGTTAAATTGTCTGTGAGGATTTGCAGTTCTTGTTTGCTGCTGCCCATGAGGTCAATGTCATCTGCAAATCTGAGGTTGCAAAGGGGTCTTCCACCAATGGAGATGGAAGTGTGGTGGTTTTGCAGTGTCTCTGTCATGATGTTTTTGAGGAAGAGGTTGAAGAGTACAGGTGAGAGAAGGCAGCCCTGGCGAACCCCAACCGTGGTCTTGAAGAACTCGCCCACGTGATTGTTCATGAAAACTGCACTTTTTGCGTTCTCGTACAGAGCCTTGATGACTTCAATTAGGCAGCTGTCAATGTTGAAGTGCCTGAGTACTTGCCAGAGGCCATCATGCCATACCCTGTCAAAGGCCTTTTTGAAGTCTATGAAATTGTGGTACAAGTCTTTTTGGTGTTGGAGATGCTTCTCTATCAGAATTCTCAGATTGAAAATTTGTTCCATTGTGCTGCGTTTTGGTCTAAAGCCCGCTTGTTCTTCTGCCAGGAGTTTTTCCGCTTGGTTTTTCAGTCTGTTGAGGACTACCTGCAGCATGATCTTGCTAGGATGACTTATAAGACTGATGGTTCTGTAGTTCTGGCATTTCTTGAGGTTTCCTTTCTTTGGCAGGGGTATTACAAGAGACTGTGTCCATTCTTTTGGCCATTCTTTGGTGTCGTGGATCTTCTGACATAGTTCTGTGAATCGCCTTGCTGTTTCATTCCCTCCATTTTTTATGAGTTCAGCTGGGATGTTATCGATTCCAGGGGACTTCCCCTTCTTCAATTGTTTAATAGCTGCATCTACTTCACACCTTAGGATTGGTGGGTCTTTATCTTGGTGTTCAGGGGGTTTGTCAGAAACTATGTTGGTGTCTGGGCGTAGTGGGTAGTTGTACAATCCCTCACAGTATTCTGTCCAGCGTTGGAGGATGGCATTGTTTTCCGTTAAAAGATTTCCTTCTTTGTCTTCAATAACAGAGGCTTTAGGCTGTGTGGTTTTCGTTTGTGCTTTCAAAGTGTCGTAAGCTGTTTTGCTGTTTCCCTTGGTCATTCCAGCTTTGATGTTGTTGCATTGTTCTTCTATCCACCCTTCTTTGGCTTCTCACATCTTTTTCCTCACTTCTCTGTGGCTATCCATGTACATCTTGTAAGCTTCTTGACTTGTGAACTTTTGTTTCTTAAGTTCTCTTCTTTTGTCGCAGAGGTCAAGAACCTCATTTGTCACCCAGGGTTGTTTCTTTGTTCTGCTTCTTCCTAATGTTTCTTCTGCTGCTGCCGTTAGCACTTCTTTGATGTTGTTGGCCAATGTGTCCACATCATTGTCGATGGCTGTGAGTGCAGCGAACTTTCCTCCTATGTTGGCTTGGAAGATCTCAACCACTGTTGGGTCTTTGAGTTTTTCCAGGTCGAATCTTATGCGTGGGCTTTTTGGCTGTTGTTTTGCTTTCAGTTTCAGCCTGATGGTGGTAAGTACAAGGTCGTGGTCACTGCCAATATCAGCTCCTGGGAATGTTCTTGTGTTTGCCTTGTTTATGCTGGATTTGAATCTTTGGGGTGACAGAATGTAATCAATTTGATTATGAATCAGACCATTTGGTGAGTGCCAGGTTGATGTTCTGGATGGCTTGTGAGGGTGGAGTGTGTTAGCCAAAGTCAGTTTGTGCTTCTTTGCGAATTCCAGCAGCCGCTGTCCTCTGTCATTTGTTTCTCCCAGTCCAAATCGTCCTGTGGTTCCTGTCCAGGAACTATAAAATAACATAAAAACCCTTTAAACGCAAAAAGCTACATAAAAACACATCTCTAAATTCAAATGGTAAGAATACAATTTGAATCCAACATAACAACCAAAACACTCCTCTCCATAATAAGTCTAGGATAGCACAGAGAGAGAGAGAGAGAGAGAGAGAGAGAGAGGAGAGAAGAGAGAGAGAGAGATAGAGAGAGAGAGAGAGAGAGAGAGAGAGAGAGAGAAGAGAGAGAGAGAGAGAGAGAGAGAGAGAGAGAGAGAGAGAACTCTGAAATTTAATGTACTTCGGCCTTGGGCCACAATACATGGTTGGCATAGGAGAGATTGACAATACCACAGCGTGGGCAAAAATCCAAAGAAAATAATACAACTAAGCTCAGTTTATATGCAAGGAATAATGAAGACAATGCACAAATACATAATAAGACAGGTGAATCAAACAAAATTAACAAGTGTACCTTCCTTATGACTAAAAAGTCATACGTATAGCTGCTCAAAATCATATCATAACAATAACCCTTGTCATCGTTTGTAACGTAACATTCTAATACAAGATATTTTTCCTCTTATTGATTGCGTGAAAGATATATCTAGAGAGACAGTAATTTTTGTCTCTGTTTTCAGCTTTAAGCAGATCGTGTAACGGTCTATCAACACAATCACTTAAAAATTTAATTCTTAAATCATTATACATGAAACACTCATAAAGGAAATGCTTTTCGTCTTCAACTTTAAGTTTACAAAATGGACATTCTTTCTTTTGATTTTGTTCACTATATCGATGTACATTGTTGTTCAGTGGCAAAACATTACATCTCACCTGTGACACAGCTACTCTAAAGCAGTATGTATCTAATTGTAGAATATATTCTTCTTTAGCAAATATTGTTTTGAAGCTCCTATAGCTGTCGTACCTGTCTCGATCTCTAATTGTACTGTACCATTCCTGAATAAACATATCAATTAGACATTGCTTAAACATACGTAAGAATGTTTTAACGTCACCAACTCCCTGTTGAAGCCACACAAAACTGAATCCTGTATCACATAGAATTTGTCTAATCTTAGAAACCCAACAGTTCTTTCCAGATATGTCCATGTCAAGCAACATTTGATAAGCATTATATGGCAGTCTGTTAGGATTCATTTGTAATAATTTAAACCAATATCTAAGAGCATTTGCATGTGAGTTAATGTATAGTGGGTATCTTCCGAGTTCACCATATATCATTTTGTTTGGAGTTTTCAGTGGTACACCCAAAAATCTTTTGCATGCAATCATGTGTACTTTCTCTATATGCTCTAATTTATGTAACCCCCATATCTCTGATGAGTATAGTAAAACTGGCTGTAGCTTAACATCAAATATCTTAAAAAAATACTTTAGCACTAATTTCTTTGTATTTATGAAAAACCTTATTTAATTGTACTACAGCTTTTTTTCCTTTGGTCACAAGGTGATCTGTGCCCAGCTTAGCACTAAGTTTTGTTGTAAAATTAAACCCCAAATAGCAATATTTATTTACCACTTCTAGCTTGAAATTGTCATAAAACCACTGTTCTTTTTCCCCCAGAAAACCTCCTTTTCTAAAAACCATTACTTTACTCTTATTAGAATTAACAGTTAATTGCAAATCATCACAACAAGATTTCAATACATTCAGTTGGTTTTGTAAACCTCCAGGAGTTGTTGAGATGAGAACCACATCATCTGCAAAAAGCAAAATAAAGATTTCCATAATATCTGGTACCAACTGTATTCCATGTTTACCTTTTTTACCCATGGTTTCAGATAAATGATTGATAAATAAAGAAAACAGAATAGGGCTTAACACACAACCTTGTCTCACACCAATTGGGCATTCAAAATATTCAGACAATTCACAGTTTGCACGTATACATGAAGATAGTGTTTGATACATAGCTGACATTGCTGCAAAAAACTTTCCCTTTACTCCCTGATCTTTAATGCACTCTATAAGTAAATCGTGTCTGACAGAATCAAATGCTTTTTTGAAGTCTATAAATGCAACATATAACTTTCGACCTTTCTTGTTCATGTACTTCTGGACAATTGCATACAAATTCAAAAACTGGTCAATGGTAGAGTATTTTTTCCTGAAGCCTGCCTGATTTTCGGATATCATTTGATTATCTTCTAGCCAAGAATACAACCTACAGTTTAAAATTGATGTGAAACACTTTGATAGGATACTCAACAAAGAGATTCCCCTATAGTTGTCAACGTTATTTGGATCTCCCTTCTTAAAGATGGGAACAATGATAGCTTTAGCCCAGGCTTGTGGATAAATACCTTTATCAAAAATAGTATTGAATAATTTTATGAGAAAACAGTGTACCTCTTGGCCTCCATTCTTCAACATTTCAGCAGTTATGCCATCCATTCCACTTGCCTTGCCAAATTTTAGTTTATCTATCGCTCTTTTTAGCTCTTCTTCTGAAATGTTCTTGTTAAGTTCATGGTCTGCCTGCTCTAATAAGTCTATATCATTATGACAGTGGTTATAGCTAGTACTTCTATTACTCTGAAAAACAAACTTAAAATGTTTTACCCAATCAGCTGTTTCTATAGTGTTCTTGACATTGATTTTATTACCACATCCCATACTTTTTAACTGGCTCCAAAAATTCGGAGAATCAGTAATATTATTAACTAAGCTTTCTGCTTTCAGTCTCCTAAATTCTTGCCTTTTTGTCTTAAGTAGCTTTTTGTACATTTTCCTTGCTTGTGCATAGTTAATTCTATCTTCTTCCTGTCTGGTCCTTCTAAAATGCCTAAGAGTACGTCTTACTACCTTTTTTGCCTCAATACAATCTCTATCAAACCATTCAGATGTCTTTTTTTTACCCTTACGATATCTAACATACATACACTTGCTGGCTTCAGTTAAACATTCCACAAATATTGACAAAGCTCCATCTACATCAGAGTGCAACAGATTCAGAGCATCCGCCATTCTATTGTTGCTGTTGTCACTTCTTAATGCATCAATGAAATTGTTAGTTTTTGTATCATCCCATCTAAGTTTTTCTACAAAAGATATACTTTCGTCTGTGTCACTGATTCCATTACAATCACCAGTTATGTTATATTTATGTTGTATTTTCATGACAACAGGCAGATGGTCCGACTCCGGTACACTCTTTATATCGACTGCAGCAATATCAACCAAAGCAAATAGTTCACAGGAAGCAATAAAATAGTCTACAGTACTAGCCCCAGAACATGCAATATACGTATAACCGCCATCAAAATCATATTCACATAAACCATTTAAAATGACACAATCAAACATATTGCAGATCTCCAGTAATTGGTTACCAAAAGTATTAGTGTGAAGGTCATCTGATTGTCTAGGAAATTCATGAACATATCTAGAAATATCAGGTCTGTGAAAATCGTAATCATCAACATCAACAGAATAGTTCTAACTGGCTGTTCTTGCATTAAGGTCAACTGTAAGTAGGATATGAAAACTGCCATGCAATTCCTGCAAATCCAATATAGTCTGTTCCAATATTTCTAAACCAAATCCATTGTGCTGATCTTTCTAGCAAACAGAGTCATGAGGTGGAATATATGTACAGATAAACATGATGTGGTGGTCGGTTGAAAGCATGTCTTTGTGAACTTTGATAATAACAGCATGTTCATTTTGTTCTGCAACACACTCAATGTGTGTTACAAACTTTTGTCTAACCATAACAATAATTCCACCTGAATATCTTCCATGGTGTGACAACTTCCTAGCCTTTAATGTAAAAATGACATAATCATCAAATAACGGTGAAGAAAAATCAGTAGCAATGAAAGTCTCAGTTAAACAGATAAAGTCATGTAACAAAAGAAAGTCGATGAAATCATTATTATCCAATTTGTCAAGCAAACCATTGACATTATAATTCAAAAACTCAATTTGTGTTTTAATTACAGTATGTACATCTATAGCTGATCCCCCATGAGGGGTACTTTGCTGGGAACATCCTGCTAACCTGCAAGGTGATATGCGATTGTCTTTACCAGTATTACAAGTCACAGTGGCCCGGCCAAATTCCTATTTATTGGTTACTGGGCCCGTATTTGGCTTTTTACCCTGGTTCTGTTTGTTCCCTGAGCATCCCTCATTCTCTTTGGAGCCATCAGATGATGCTGCTCTCCTCAGAGAATCCAGAATGCTGCTCTGGCTACCTGCTCTGTTGGTCATGGCAGTTTTTTGTTGTTGGCATGACTGTTTAAGATATGCAGCACGCCTTTTGGGCCTGTCATGCATAGTTGCCCTTGTGGGAGTCATTTTCCCAATGAGAGTATCTTTCTTTGTTTCTGACTGCTTATCTTCTGTTGTGACATGTTGTTGTGGACTGTCCTGTGTCACTGTCTGACTGTCCTCTGTTGTGACATGTTGTTGTGGACTGTCCTGTGTCACTGTCTGACTGTCCTCTGTTGTGACATGTTGTTGTGGACTGTCCTGTGTCACTGTTTGACTGTCTTCTGTTGTGACATGATGTTGTGGACTGTCCTGTGTCACTGTCTGACTGTCTTCTGTTGGGTCATGTTGTGGACTGTCCTGTGTCACTGTTCGACGATCTTCTGCTGTGACATGATGTTGTGGACTGTCCTGTGTCACTGTTTGACTGTCTTCTGTTGGGTCATGTTGTTGTGGACTGTCCTGTGTCACTGTTTGACTGTCTTCTGTTGGGTCATGTTGTTCTGAGCTGTCCTCAGTCAGTGTCAGAGCACAGTCATCATGATCATCAGGAGTAACTAGATTTTTACTGTTATTATCATTTCCACTGCTGTGTTGTAATACAGTTTTCCCATTTTTGACATAATTTGAACACAGTGTGTCCATTATAGGTTGTTGGGCACCTCTGTCCTGGTACACAGTGGACACATTGCTGACTTTGTGTTCTGGTCGTCCCTGGTTAGTTACTCCACTATATAAACCAGTGCCTGGAACCACAGGTCTTTGGCTGAATTTCTGTCCTGGGGGATACTCCTGTCTACCCCATGCACCATCTGCAGTTTTCACTTGAGACCCATTGATGGCTGCTTCACTACTGTCATTTGAATGGTGTCATCGTGGGTTGCTGCCTGGTGGGTGACTAGGATCCCTCTGCTCCACTTCACGAACTGACGGGGCATCAGTTCTGCCTGGTTGACCTGGGTAGCTGCCACTGGCACCTCTTCTGTTGGTGTGCCAACTCCTGCCACTGAAGTTCCGCCTGGTCTGGAAGTGATGCTGGCCCTCCTTGCTGTACGCTCTGTCATCACTCTGTCATCAGCGTAGAGCGGGTGGGGATCTTCTTCACGGAAATGAGGGCGAGATTGGCGAAGGAGAGAGAGAGAGAGAGAGAGAGAGAGAGAGAGAGAGAGAGAGAGAGAGAGAGAGAGAGAGAGAGAGAGAGATTTTAAATTTTATTCTTTTATTCTTTTATATCGAGGATAGCAGAATAAGCAATTATGTGCTTTTTTTCATCCGGTCCCCGTGTGTATGCAGTTTTGTAAATATTGTCATCTGTTCCCACCACACACGATGGCCTACTCTTACGAAAAGCGGAACAGGATTTAACGTGTGGGCAAGATGTTCTGAGAGAGAGAGAGAGAGATTGAGAGAGAAAGAGAGAGAGAGAGAGAGAGAGAGAGAGAGAGAGAAGAGAGAGAGAGAGAGAGAGAGAGAGAGAGAAGAGAGGAGAGAGAGAGAGAGGAGAGGAGAAGAGAGAGAGAGAGAGAGAGAGAGAGAGAGAGAGAGAGAGAGAGAGAGAGAGAGAGAGAGAGAGAGAAGACAGACAGACAGACAGACAGACAGACAGACAGACAGACAGACAGAGAGTGAGAGAGAGAGAGAGACAGATAGAGAGAGACAGAGAGAGAGACAGAGAGAGAGACAGAGAGAGAGAGAGATTTCATTTTCGGTGTATACTGCAAATATTTTTTTAATCAATTTCTCTAGCGCACTCTCAGTCAGTACAGCTACAGCACTCGCGAAGCTCGTCATCAGCATAGCTAGGCCTATAGGTTATTAGGCCAGGCCCTACGGTCTTTGATACTTCTCAGCACGTGCATGGCACGCATTGCACGGTTTGTTTCGTTACCAAGGCTTCAAATAAAATCTAGGCTAGGCTGGACGAACAGAACGTTGGTTTTTTTTCCTTTTGGGAAGGGAGGGTCGGTGTACTTTTTAGGGTTTGAGTCTGTTAGGCCTATGTGTGTCGGTGGTAATATTATAATATAGGCCTAGTATGAACACCTTTGGCACATTGTCTTAAATTTGATACAGGGCTACTGGGCCTGTTTACAGTTTAGCCTAGCATGCAGTAGTAGCAGTGTCAGAATGAACGTTCTCTTTCAGGTAGCTGCATTCTGACTTCAGGGATAAATGTACGTTAATTCCTACACCCTCGGAAAAAAATTATTAATATCAATTAATCTCTTTCCCCCTCTCTCTACCCCAGACACACGCACGCACGCACACGCACAAACGCACACACACACACACATACACACTCTCTCTCTCTCTCTCTCTCTCTCTCTCTCTCTCTCTCTCTCTCTCTCTCTCATAATAGCTAAATTCAGACTAGGTATGTAAGATACCGAATGCACAGCAAATCTAATACAATATGCCCTTTATGCAAAAGAACAACAGAAGTAGTACATTTTGTTTTATGTTGTTCTGCATTTAACCAGAACAAGAAAGAAGAAGGCACCCATCAGTCTCGGAAGACTGTGGAGTTGGGCTCTAGTCTTTAAAGCGCAAAGCCTGGGTAAGTAAGTATGGAGGGCAAGCTGTTACCCGTGCAGCAGACCCCCCCTCTCCAGGCCACTGGAATGATCCATTAGAAAGGCAATGACCCATACGAATTGTTCCAGTACTGTCGCAGGAGCCACCAGAACGTTGCCATATACAGCTCCCAGCCGCCCTGGGACTCCAACTCCCTGATTTTTCCTCAGGGATAGTGTCTAAACACGACACTTGTGTGCATGCTGCGTTTTTTTTTGTTTTTTTAAAAAATTCTCTTGTCATCTGCTCCTACCGGCACCCTATGGCCTGCTCTTCCCAAAGGCGGAACGGGGTTTTAACGTGTGTGCAAGATAATCTGCGTGTGCGTTCGCACACAGGGGGCCTCGGTTTATAGTCTCATCGAATGACTTTGACATTCAGTTCGATTTGTTCGTCAAACTGGGAAGAGAGGGCGAGGCTGGGTAGAACCCAGAAACTCACGGTTTATATATTGGCAGGCGAACGTCTTAACCATCCTGCCACCTTCCT
>JASPKP010000348.1:5000-7500 GCA_030674155.1 Stramonita haemastoma
TGTGTGTGTGTGCGTGCGTGCGTGCGTGCGTGCGTGCGCGTGCGCGCATGCGTATATATGAAGCAAACAGATTGCTATATATCTCTTACGTCAAGTGCAACATTTTAAGTTTGTACAGTGCTCTGTGTGTGTGTGTGTGTGTGTGTGTGTGTGTGTGTGTGTGTGTGTGTGTGTGTGTGTGTGTGTGTGTGTGTTGTGTGTGTGTGTGTGTGCGTGCATGCGTGCGTGCGTGCTTGCGTGCTTGCGGTGTGTGCGTGCGTGCGTATGCGTGCGTGCATGCATGCGTGCGAGCGTGTGTGTTTGTGTGTGTTTTTTTTTTATTGTGTGTTTGTTTGCGCACTCTCTCGTGTGCTCGCATGAACAAAACAAACTGATACTTGGATTAATATTCATAAATCATAAATTGATCCAAAATCCACTTGTTCAGTTATGAAAGCTTCATTTGAAATCTAAGTAGGCCTATATAAAATACTTAACCTAGCCACCCATCGATCCATCGATCATCGTTCGAACCATCGATCGATCCATTCGTCCATCCATATTCCTTTGTTTTGTTTTTTTTATTTCGAGAATAATGGAAAAAGCAGCCCATATACCTGTGTACATCCACTGCCCGTGTGCCCCCGGTTATACAGATTTTGTCATCCGTTCCCCCACGTTTATCCGTTCACACACACACACACACACACACACACACACACACACACACACACACACACACACACACACGCGCGCGCGCGCGCGCGCGCACACACACACACACGCACACGCACACACACGCACGCACGCACGCACGCACGCACGCACACATACACGCACACACACACACACATTTCACAGCTTCCATCAGTTCGTATTTAGAATTCAGAGCAACTAAAACAACATTTCCTTCATTTACTGTAATTTTCGAAGCTGTTAGTTTTCCTGCTAAGTTTTGCATGCACTAAATTGCCCAAATTCCTTCAAAGATTACTCAGCACATTCGAAACTTAAAAAAGCAAAAGTGAGAAAATTGGAAACTCTCAGGTTTTTACAGGCTAGATGCTCTCTCGACTCATCATTTTATCTAGTGGATTTTTCTTAAAATAGGGAAAGTTATTTTCTCATCTCAATTACAAATTACGTTTCACATGGCTACGCTATCCCATTTCCATGCCCCCCCCTTTTTTTTCAAACAATGATTCCATTTTTTTCTGGTAGTTGTGAAACAGTTGAGATTCTTGAAACCTCATCAAATTTTAAGATGTCAAATTATCTGGCATGATCCGTAACTTGAGTACTTTCGTGTAAACAGGTTAGTGTTCATTTGAAGTCTTAAGGTTGGGTTCAATCACTTGGTAATAATGTACGATGATTCCTGTTCCCCCCAAAAAAAAAATGACCCCCAAAATCGCATAAATTAGGTTTGATTAACACACAACACTTCCAACACTGAAGGATTTTTTTCCCCAATCTGAATGTATAAATACAAAGAGAAAAATTATGTAACGTGATCACACTATACTTGTTCATAAAAAAACTTGATCCTGCCAAAATTTTGCAGAAGACCATAGAAGAAGTGTGCATTAAGAGAAACATTTTATTAGACAGAAGAAAACAATTCTTATTTCACCAAGGAAAATCAACTGGATTCTTATAATTATGATAAAACTCAGAGTAGAAAAAAAAAGCAATACAATATAATACGACAGAAATACAACTGGTTCAACACAATAGAGTACAATACAACACAATATATTGCAATGCAGTACAATGCCATGTAAAAGACTGGAAGGCAGAGATAAAAGATAAAGGTAAAGGTGTCCCATAACCTATGTGGTCGGTTGCAGAGTGAGGCATCAGAGACCCCAGCTTCTCTAGGGGCCAGCATATTGAGGACGGCGCCCATCTCCTCTCCCTTGCTGCTTTACCTTCCCTGACCCTAAAGAAGGCAGGTACCCATTTACAGCTGGGTGAACTGGGTGAACTGTACTGAAGCCAAGCCGCGCAAACGGTCACCCATCCAACTAATAACCAGGCTCGATGCTGCTTAACTTGGGGAAAGCGAGCGCTCTGACCACTTAGCTATCCCACCGGGCAGAGATACAATTCAATGAACCCAACACATCACAGAGTAAGCACAATACAAAATAGTGAATTCTAAGATGATAGTCATCTCTTTGTCCCACACACACAGCACAAACAATATACTTTCTGAACTAGGAAACTGGGACATTTATCATACAATCGTAACTGAACGATCGTACGTTACCTTGAACGACGGACACTCCAAATAAATTGTCGCACAGTGGATTCGCTCCTTTAGACAAACAGATTAAGAAAAACCGAAGTGTTGCTGTGACAAAGCTAAATAGAATTTCAACGGGTGAGCTGAGAAAAAACTGTAATGAAAATCAGTCACACAAACAAACCAAGAAACAATATATCAAATTGGGTAACAGTTAAGAAAAGAAAAAAGCAAAAAAAAAAAAAAAAAAAGCCTAACACTCATTCTGCTTTT
>JASPKP010000348.1:20000-30000 GCA_030674155.1 Stramonita haemastoma
TCCCTCCCCACCCATTCTCCCTCCCCACTCCACTCCCTCCTCCCCACTCCCACTTCACTTCACTTCTCTCTCTCTCTCTCTCTCTCTTCTCTCTCTCTCTCTCTCTCTCTCTCTCTCTCTCTCTCTCTCTCTCTCTCTCTCTCTCTCTCTCTCTCTCTCTCTCCCTCTCTCTCTCTCTCTCTCTCTCTCTCTCTCTCTCTCTCTCTCTCTCCCTCTCTCTCTCTCTCTCTCTATCAACTCGCCACAGACTGAAACTTATATATACCAGCTAGTTTGTTTTTTAGCTGAAGGTTTGTCCACCCAACCAGTGCTCCTATTGTGCAGCAAACTGTGACTGATCATTTCCAGATCAGAATTCTTTACCAAAAAGACTGTGACTGAATTCTGGATCTTGCTGATTGTGCAACAACATTTTGTCTCTCAGAAACTGTGCTGATTGTGCATCATCATATCATCATATGCTTTTTATTACTTCACTGTTGTGTTGTGACAAGACGGTGACTGAATCTTCTGGACTGCTGATTGTGCATCAACATATTATTTCTCAGAAACAGTGCTGATTATGCATCATGATATGCTTCTTATTATTTTCACTTTGCTGTGTTGTTATCATCTATAGATGTTGAATGGCATAGTATTGTGTAACAAACTGTGACTGGACCTTCCCAGACCAGACTTCTATACTGACAAGACTGTGACTGAATCCTCTGGATTGTGCATCAACATTTTGTTTCTCAGGAACTGTGCTGATTGTGCATAAGGATATTTTCCATATTATTTTCACTCTTGTTGTATTGATATTGCTTATAAACGTTGATTGCATAGTATTGCCTTGATTGTCCAGAGTTAATTGTGTTGTTCTGCCTTACTTTATTTTATGTTTTTTTATGTTTTTCATTTTGTTTTTTCAAAACCTGTCCCATTTCTATAATTATCTGAACCACACCACCTGAACACCAGGTTGCTGTTTTAGGTCTACTTGACTCTTTTTCTGAAGTAGGCCTACACTTATTTGATCAAGTTTTTATACCACTGTGTGTTATATGTAGTGTGATTTGATTTCATCTTGATTATACCATTGTGTGTCATATGTAGAGTGATTTTGATTTTGATTTTATTCCTTCTTAATTCATTCCATCCCCAATCAAGTGCTAACATTCCTCCCATATTAATATCTCTCTTCACCAATCTTTGCACTCAATAATAACTGCTTACCAAACTACCTGTAATAGATGCATCCAAGACACAATACCTGGCCCTCCAAGAATGGCTTACGAATTTGCCACCTAAACATAAACCATGCAATTAACAAAATGGAAGATATATCAACACTCATCACAAATCAAGGCAAACCATTCCACATACTAGGGCTTTCTGAGTCAAGACTCACTGAACATATAACCGATGCTGACATACACATTCCAGGTTATAAAATCCTGCGGAAAGATCCACAAAAGCCAAAAGAAACAGGTATCTTAATCTATATTAGCGATTCTGTAACGTTCAAACGTTTGCCCGTTCTAGAACGTCATGAAATAGAATCTATCTGGATTGAAGTTTCCATGAAAGGTACACGGCCTGTTATGTTGGGGTTCTGTTACAGGAATCCAAGTGAAAGAATAAATTGGATAGACAAATTTGACTCCATGATAAACGAAGTCCTACTTGAATCTCGGGAAATAATCTTACTGGGCGATTTCAATATAGACCTAACAAAAGTACATAATCAATGGACCCAAGTTATGAATTCACTCAATCTTCACCAATTAGTTAAATCTCCCACAAGAGTCACATCAAATTCAAAACATTGATTGACCACATCTATGTATCAAACCCAGAAAACATCATAGAAACTTGTGTCCCTGTCTACAACTGCAGCGATCACTACCCAGTCTGTGCCACATGGTCAAAAAAAGGAACAAAAATTCCCAAACCTGGCCATAAAACTATAACCTATCGTTCCTTTGCAAAGTTTAATGAACAGCTTTTTCTCATAGACTTATGCAACTCCACACTCTCAGAAACCTTCAATATTACTGATCCAGACTTAGCCATTGAGTTTTGGATAAAAACGTTCACTGAAATCTATAACAAACATTCTCCATTTAAAACCATTAGGATCAAACACAACCCCAAACCGCCTTGGCTCACAAAGGAACTAGAGGAAGCATGTTATCTTAGAGACCTTCTAAAAGAACACAAATATTATGATGAGTCAAAAAAATTAAGAAACGCCATAATCTCACAAAAACGGCGTGAAAAAAAGAAATATTTTCAAGACCTACTATCTTCCAAACAAAATTCAAAGACTGTATGGCGAGCAATAAATCAAATAACAAACAATCAATCAACTCCTAAATCAAATGTAATCAAAGACATCTCCGCTGAAAAGCTGAACAACCACTTCATCAATGTTTCTCTCAACCTAATTAGCAATGATAACTCAGAGTCCAATAATCTTAATGAATTAAAACAATACTGCCAAGAAAAGCATATTCCTTCAAAACTTCACATACCTTTCATGTCTGTCTCAGAGGTCTACAACTATCTGACTCACCTCAAACAATCAAGAACGCGTGGTCTTGATGGAATAGACAGCAGTATATTAAAATTATCAGCTCCAGTTATCACAGACACCCTAACATATATATATAACCTCTGCCTTGATAAGAACTATTTCCCCAATGCCTTCAAATGTTCTAAAGTAATCCCCATCTACAAGTCTGGCGATACTTCTGATCCTTCAAACTATAGGCCCATCTCCATTATACCGATCCTTTCAAAACCACTGGAAAAACATATGAATAAACACTTAGTCCGTCATGCAGAAATCAACAACTTACTTCATCCTAATCAGTCTGGATTTAGAATAAAGCACTCGTGTCATACAGCACTAACCAGTCTTGTAGATAATTGGCTATCAAACATCAATGACAATAAATTTTGTGGAGTATTATTTGTTGATTTCAAAAAAGCATTTGATACAATTGATCACGAACTTCTCCTTAAAAAGCTAAACCTGTATAACATTTCTACAAAAACCCTAGGACTACTCGATTCATATCTTACAAATAGGCACCAGTGTGTCTCAATAGCTACATCAACATCCAAACTAAAGCCCATTCATTATGGAGTACCACAGGGATCCATATTGGGCCCTATTCTCTTTTCATTATACATAAATGACCTTCCTCTACATATCAATTCCAAATGTGAACTATTTGCAGATGACACAACCATACATACAAGCCATAATGACATTGACTATCTCACAACTTTATTACAAAAAAGCACTGACGACCTTGTCAAATGGACTGAACTGAACCACATGACTATCCATCCCCAAAAAACAAAATGCATGCTTATCACTACCAGACAAAAGCGACAAAATTTACCACATAAACTATTTCCAATTCACATAAAAAAGGAAGCAATCGAACAGACCTCTCACCACAAAGTTCTAGGAGTGACAATTGATGAAAATCTTAGCTGGTTCTACCACATATCTCACTTATGCAAATACTTGTCCAAAAAAGTCTACCAGTTGATTAAAATTAAACACTTTCTCGATTTTCATTCAAGGAAACTGTTTTTTCAAGCTTATATACAATCCTCAATAGACTATGCTGCAACCCTGTGGGACTCTGCCAGTGCTAATATCATGAAACCATTACTAAGTCTGTATATAAACGTGGTCTCAAACTGGTCCTTCTGAAGAAAACAACCTTGCTAGAAGGGGATTATACTCAGTTAAATATCCTTCCCCTACACCAAAGACTAAAATATAACAAAGGCATCATGATGTTTAAGATACTGACAGGAAATGTCCCCACATCCTTAAAAGACAAATTCCCAATGAATCATTCCAGAAATACGGTAAAGCCAAGTGTCCCAATCCCAAGAATAGACTTGTTCAAAACTAGCTTACTATATTCAGGCCCTACGCTATGGAACTCCCTCCCTGACTCAATTAAACAGCATCAATCATTAACAACCTTAAAAAATCACCTTCTAATCTACTTGATGAATCAAAAATAACAAACCACACTTCTCCCCTCTCAAACTATCTGCCCTCTCCCTCCTCACTTCTCTCAGATTATGATGATCTTATGACTATAATCATAAGACTAAGTGAGGTGTGTGTGTGTGTGTGTGTGTGTGTGTGTGTGTGTGTGTGTGTGTGTGTGTGTGTGTGTGTGTGTGTGTGTGTGTGTGTGTGTGTGTGTGAGTTGGGTTTTTTTTTTTTTTTTTTCAAAAACTGTGCTTTATGGGACTTATTTGATAATAGATGGCGGGATTGATGTTTTCAGTCATTTAACCTCATCATATTCTCATGCTTGCTCTTTAATTATTGCGCCTTTTTTTTTTTTTTTTTTTTTTTTTTTTTTTTTTTTTTGATTTGATTGGTTTTTGTTTGGTTTTTTTGTACTCAAATCAAATTCTTCATTGATTTTTTTTTGCTTTGATTGGTTTTTGTTTGTTTTTTTGTACTCAAATCAAATTCTTCATTGATTTTTTTTTTGCTTTGATTGGTTTTTGTTTGGTTTTTTGTACTCAAATCAAATTCTTCATTGATTTTTACTTCATATTTTCGTTTCTGAATGAGTGCCTTTTTATAACATTACCTTAATATTGTATCTCTGTCTTATTTCTTATCTGTTGTTGTTGCTCTTTCTCACCCTTTATCAAAATCTTATGTTTTATGGGACATAGTCTGATGATAGATGGTGGTGGATTGATGTTTTCAGTCATCTAACCTCATCGTATTCTCATGTTTGATCTATAATCATTGCGCCTTTTTTTTGTTTCTTGTTTTTGTTTTTTGTTTTTTGTTTTGTTTGTTTGTTTGTTTGTTTATGTTTTGTTTTGTTGTTGTTGTTGTTTGTTTTTTGTGTGTTTTGTTGTTGTTTTTTTTGGTTTTGTTTCTTTGTTTCTTTGTTTGCTTGTTTATTATTCAAATCAAAATCATCATTAATTCTTCCTTCTTATTTTCGTTTTTGAATGAGTGCCTTTTTTTATAACATTACCTTAATATTGTATCTATGTCTTATTTCTTACCTGTTGTTTGATACTTGGTGTGGTTTGCTCTTGGTAATTGGATCATTATAATTGTTCTTGTTTTAGTTGAGGCTGTCTTTTTATCTTGATGTTATCCCTGAAAGGGGCGGGGACTGGATGTAAAAAAGCACATGAGTGCTTATCTATTATCCTCGAATAAAAGAATTTTGCCTTGCCTTGCCTTGCCTTGCCTTGCCTTCTCTCTCTCTCTCTCTCTCTCTCTCTCTCTCTCTCTCTCTCTCTCTCTCTCTCTCTCTCTCTCTCTCTCTCTCTCTCTCTCTCTCTCTCTCTCTATTATATCTTACTCACAAGGCTGGTCGTCAGGGACGAGCATGGGTCTGTCGTAACCGTCGGAAATGTTGCAGCGCTTCCATAACCCCCACGTGTAGTTGGAGTCCGGCGCCCGAACCCACTCGCAGCTGTCTACGGAGAAGGCCACGAAGTACATGACGGCAGCGAGGATGACAGTCGCGAAGCGAAAGAAGGGCAGATGGCCCAGATCATTGCCTGCCATGCTATGCTGTGCTGTGCGTGCGTGCGTGCTGTGCGGCGCTGAGATCTGTCGTACGTACGTCCCTCAAATCAAAGAGAGAGAGAGGAGGAAGAGGAGGAGGAAGAGGAGTAGTATAGAGGAGGACGAGGAGGAGGAGGAGACGAGGTGGAGGAGGAGGAGGAGGAGGAGGAGGAGGAGGAGGAGGAGTGGGAGTAAGAAGGAGGGGGAGGTATGAAAGAGGAGAGATGTGACGTATGGGTCAGAATCACTTAGTTGGACGAGGAAGAGGACGAAGAAGGAGGAAGAAAGGCTACTTACTAATTAATCAAGAAACACTAATGATTAACTTGTAGATACTTTTGTTGGGTTTTGTTTTTTTTGCCCTAGAAAGTCTAGAACTGAAAGTCTTGCAGGTAGATGCCTTTTAGGGGGTCGGGGGATCGTCTGAAACAAAAAGGATCTAACACGGAGGTAGCAGGTCCCTCGGGGTTAGCTGCTTTAATTCGGTGACGTGAGTTACAGTCCAGGAGCTTGCAGTTCCTGCAGTATTCCTGAAACACCAGTACACTAAAGCCGAGAGGATGGCTGTCTGCGAGTTCTTTTCATACAGGAGTCCATCCAGCATCCAAGTTGGAAGCTGGTTTGTTGAAAGAGTAGATTGTCAAAGACCTGCTTGTTTTAGCTGTTTAGCCAGGAGACAGGTTTGTGAAGGGTTGATTGTCAAAGACCTGCCTGTTTGTTTGGGTTTTTTTTTAGTTTTTTAAACAGGAGACAGTTTTGAGAAGGGTTGATTGTCAAAGACCTGCTTGTCTTAGCTGTTTAGCCAGGTGACAGTTTTGAGAAGGGTTGATTGTCAAAGACCTGCTTGTCTTAGCTGTTTAGCCAGGTGACAGGTTTGTGAAGATTTGATTGTTGTCACAGAGCTGGTTACCCAGGAGTTGGTTGTTCGAAACCTGATGACTCGGGAAACTGGTTATTCCAGAATCAGTCCTCCAGGTGGTAGTTGTTTAGAAGCTGGCTGTTTGGAGCCGTGTTCTTCGGGATCTGGTTTTGTTTTAGGAGGTGGTTGAACAGGATTTGTTCTCCCCGAAAACTGGTTGAAAAAAAGAAGAGAGAAAAATATTAACGCAACGCACCAACTTTAAATGCACATAGTCAAACAAAAACATACTGACAATACAGGCTCAGTGGTTATTTTGCCATAATGACTATATTAACCCATCTTTCAGTAGTCTCGCGGGACACACATTTTGTGGGTTTTAAGTACCGTGTAATAAGTCTCCTTTTTGGTATAAACATACACTGTGAAGGAGTCTGTCACACAGTAGATATAACCATGTAATTGCAACAGGACCACTCGTAATTTTGTTAAAGCCCTTCACACACACACATCACACACACACATCACACACACGCACACACACATACACACAAACAAACACACACACACACACACACAAGCGTATATATTTCATAAAAATTATTAGAGCGCTGTCAAAGATACCCTTGATATCAAAATACAGACACAAAAACACACACACACACATACATACATACACACACACACACACACACACACACACACACACACACACACACACACACACACACACACACACACACGTACACACATACACACACTCTCTCTCTCACACACACACACAAACGTACACACATACACACACACACTCTCTCACACACACACACACACACACACACACACACACACACACACACACACACACACACACACACACACACACACACACACACACACACACACACACACACACACACACACACACACCTTCAGTCTGTAAAATAATCAGCACTAATCTACAGTATGCAACATAGTATGCATACAGAAAATGTTGCAGTCTGATTTCTACTGCTGCTGCTACTACTACGTACATACTATACACAGCTGAAAGAGACTCATATTCCATATCCGTTTTCAAACAGTATAAAGGCATGTTTCTTGTGGGTTTTTTTTTCAAATAACAAAAGTGTTATAAAATTTCCCAAATGGACATTTGCTACATTTCTGTAATGTTGACGTAATGAAAAATAGCAATCCTTCCAAAAAAAGAGAGAAGAAAGCCTGATATGTTATTATACTATATCATCACCTCATATATATATATATATATATATATATATATATATATATATATATATATATATATATATATATATATATATATATATATACATACAATAACTGTTACAGAAGAATAGGCTTTCCAGCCATCTATAAGCTTTACAACCATTTACGTTACCTTTCCGTCCAGAACTGAACTAACCGTTTAAGCTTGACCAATCCAGACAGAATGAACACACACACAGACACACACACACACACACACACACACACACACACACACTCACACACACACACACACACTCACACACACACACACACACACACACACACACACATACCCCCCCCCCCCCACACACACACACACACTTACCAACAAGTAGCCTCAGTACACACAATTTCGAAAATTGAGACACTCAACACGAAAAAGACAAAAAAAAAACACGAAAATTTTCAACCAACAAATAACGAAAGATAGAAAACAACCATTCTGTTGTTTCACCCCCTTAACTCAAACAACAAACGAAAAAAGCACGCACTACTACAACACTCCTGAGTCAGTGGCACTGAATGTACACACAAGGCACTAATCTGTCCAAACAAACACTCGCTTGGAAACAACGTAGGAACGTGGAAGCGTTTGGCAAGTTCGACTCCAGGCCTACCGCTTTATGGTAACGCCTCCCGACTGGGCTGACCAACCTTGGGTACCCTTTGCGCGATCAAATATTAATTAAAGGGTGATCTAGCCACCCGAGCGTGTTCTTTCTTGGCACGATGCCAGAGTACCCACTATATGTACCCGTGTTAGTGAGTGAGTGGGCATGCAAATGTCCAGTACTATGAGTGTATTGATCAATAGCGTACGGTACTTTTTAGTCTAGGGGGGGGGGGGGGGGTGATTAGATGTATAGGAAGTTACTTATCCCCGGAGCGTGTGTGTGTGTGTGTGTGTGTGTGTGTGTGTGTGTGTGTGTGTGTGTGTGTGTGTGTGTGTGTGTGTATGTGTGTGCGTGCGTGTGTGTGTATGTGTGTGTGAGTGTGTGTGCGTGTGTGTGCGTGCGTGCGTGCGTGTGTGTGGTGCTAGTAGTAGTATTAGTAGCAGTAGTAGTAGTAGTAGTAGTAGTAGTAGTAGCAGCAGCAGCAGCAGCAGCAGCAGCAGCAGCAGCAGCAGCAACAGCAGCAACAGCAGCAGCAGCAGGAGCTGTAATGGTAGTAGTAGAAGTAGCAGCAGCAGCAGGAGCAACAACAGCAGTAGTAGTAGTAGTGGTAATAGTTGTTGTACTAGTTGTAGTAGCAGAAGTAGCAGCAGTAGCAATACTTTCATTTTCTCATCTTCCCATGTCTGTGAAAAAAGATGATGTGTGTGAGTATGTGTGTGTGTGTGTGTGCGTGTGCATGCATGTTGTGTTTGTGTGTCTGTGTGTGCAGGCGAACGTGCGTGCGTGTGTGCGTGTGTGTGTGTGTGTGTGTGTACGCGCCGCCTATGCACACGACAGGCATTAAACGCACGTAAAAGATCTCACAGAAACAAGAAAGTTGTCCCTGGCAAGAACAGAGAGTTGTCTCTTGCAAAACTCTGAAGAAAACAGCCACAGTAATAGGGAAACAAAACACACATACAGACACGAAAAGACTAAACAAATTTAATGGGTGGCGCGGCTCGTGTGGCAACAAGCTCTCATTAGGGAAAGCACCCCCGAATTTCAGGCACAGGAATCTGCCATGACTGAAAGTGGTAACTAATACTGTACGAGACATACCCAGAGCGCAGAGGGTGCAGCCGTTTTGGTGTCATTTGATGAAGGCTCTATTAAGTCTTGACTTCAACCACGAAAGATCTTTTTCCATACGAGGAAGGATAATTGCCTATGTTTTCAAACATACGCATACACATACACACGCACACACGTGCACGTGCGCTACACAGACACAAACACAGACATACAGACATACACACAGACACACACACACGCACACACTCACGCATGCACGCACACACACACACACTCACATACACATATGCGCACGTGCGCACACACACTCACACACACAAACACACACACACATATGCGCACGTGCGCGCACACACAGACGCGTACACCACACGCACGCACGTACACACACATATTATTTTTCGTAAGAGCAAGGATCAATGCCCACATTATGTTTACACACACACACACACACACAACACACACACACACACACACACACACACACACACACACACACACACACAACACAACACACACACACACACACACACACACACACACACACACACACACACACACACACACACACCACACACAGGACCATTCAGTAGATTGCCGTTTCAAGGTAAG
>JASPKP010000348.1:32500-40000 GCA_030674155.1 Stramonita haemastoma
TGTGTGTGTGTGTGTGTGTGTGTGTGTTCATGGACAGTGTGTGTTAGTGTGTGTTAGTGTTAGTGTTAGTGTTAGTGTGTGTGTGTGTGTGTGTAGCGGTTATTTGCTTTTTAAATTTAATCTATTGTGTAATTTGCCTTTTCGTTTAAACTTATGATATTTGGCTCTGTGTGCCTTATTGTTACTTATTTACTTAGGCCCATCACTCCCCCTGGAGCATAGGCCGCCGACAACAGTCCGCCAGAATCCTCTGTCCTGGGCTATTCTCTCCAGCTGTTTTCAGGTATATTAATTGTTACTGCTTTTTTGAATATTTGTTGCAGTTCATTGTTCCCGTTTTTTGCCAAACGATTATGATTTATATGGTGTGTTACTGATCGTTGGTGTTTGTGGTCGGAAATTTTTGTTGTTGGGTTATTGTTTGTTTGTTTATGTATTGTTGTTGTTGTTGATTTCTTCGATTTGGTTCTTGTTTGTTGCTTGTTTATTTGTTAGTTGTTTTGTTGTTGATTCAGTGTGTGTGTGTGTGTGTGTGTGTGTGTGTGTGTGTGTGTGTGTGTGTGTGTGTGTGTGTGTGTGTGTGTGTGTGTGTGTGTGTGAGAGTGAGTGAGTGAGTGAGTGAGTGAGTGAGTGTGTGTGTTAGTGTCAGTGTGTGTGTGTGTGTATTTGTGTTGTTGTTGTTATTATTATTGCTGTTGCTGTTGCTGCTGTTTTGTTGATTTGTTAGGTTTTTTTTCTATCATGATGGTATCCTGGATAAGGGCAGAGGCTGACTGGATTTAAAAACCACACGAGTGCTTAGACATAATGCGTTTGGGACCTGTTTCGCTATTACTGTTATATATGTCATACGGTGGGAACAGATGACAATATTTACAAAACTGCATAGACACGGGGACCGGATGAAAAAAAGCACATGATTGCTTATTCTGTTATCCTCGATATAAAAGAATAAATAAATAAATGAATAAATAAATAAATAAATAGCCGTACAGTTCGGGAATGTCGTCCATCGTCTCCTTAACCTTGATGGCACTCTTTAACAAAAGTTAAGCAGAACTTTCGCTAAGTCTTGCCCACTTTCTATGTGGTAACTGGCTCAATTTGACCTTGACGAAAAAACACAGAAGATATAGTAGTTTTGCACGTAGATAGTTTGATCAAGCTGTGTGTGCATTTGTCTGTAAGCATTTTGTGTTCGTGTATGTGAAAAACTATTTGTTTCCTTCACTTCATGCGCGTGTGTTTCTGCTTAAAGCGGTGGTGTGCATTCATATCCGCGACTGTTTATACTTCTGGGCCAGTATGCATGATTATGGATGAGTAAATGAACGAATCTATTATTTATAAAACGCTTGCAAATCTCAACACCCAAAGGCAATATTGCAGTGGTGGGGGAGAAGATAAAAAAACTTGAGAGGATGGTTGGGCAGGAATGGGATATGAAAAAAACCCTATTATTATAAGATACAAATATTATGCAGAAGCAGTCATCAGCTCTCTCTCTCTCTCTCTCTCTCTCTCTCTCTCTCTCTCTCTCTCTCTCTCTCTCTCTCTCTCTCTCTCTCTCTCTCTCTCTCTCTCTCTCTCTCTCTCTCTCTCTCTCTCACCCATAGACATCCACACACGCTCTGTCTGTTTGCATGCATGAACTCACACACGCACACACACATACACACAGACACACAGACACACAGACACACACACACATACACACACACACACACACACACACACACACACACACACACACACACACACACACACACACACACACACACACACACACACCTACACTGGAACCAGACACGTAAGAATGAGCCTTCATGGATTCCTAGCTTTTCGTCGGAAACAAGAAGGTTTTCATCGATTTCCAAAATAATGATATAAAGACTGACAGATAGTGATGCAGACGGGTCTGTGCTCTGAAGACATGAAATGATACCACTTTGGGCCCGATAACCCGGCTGCGTCGTTATACATCGTAAGTTAGGTCAGAACTTTGGCTAAATCATGCATCCCTGTCTGTGTAATCATTGGCTCAGTTTGATCTTAATGATAGATAGATAGATAGATAGATAGATAGATAGGTAGATAGGTAGATAGATAAATAAATAGATAGGTAATAGATAGGTAGATATATATATATATATATATGTATATATATATATATATATATATATATATATATATATATATATATATATATATAGATAGATAGATAGATAGATAGATAAATAGAGAGAGAGAGAGAGAGAGAGAGAGAGAGAGAGAGAGAGAGAGAGAAGAGAGAGAGAGAGAGAGAGAGAGAGAGAGAGAGAGAGAGAGATGATATAGTAGTTTGTAGGTGAATGGTTTTGGTCAAGATATAACTGTGTTCCTGTTTGTTTCTTTATGAACATCTGCACTCGCACTCACACACACACGCGCGCACGAGCACACTCACACACACATACACGTACGCGCGCACGCACACACGCACGTATGCATACATGCAATCAGCGCAACTAAACGAGTCATAGATCCCTAGCTATTGGTCGGAAACAAGAAGGTACTCATTGATTTCTGAAAAAAATGATAATGACCAACAGATAACGATGCAGACGAATCGGTGTCCCGAAGACATGAAATGATACCACTTAAGGACCGATAACCATGGAAAGTTAGATCAGAACTTTGGCTAAGTCAGGCACACTCTGCCTTTGCGAAGATTGGCTCAATTTGATCTTAACTAGAGAGCAGAGGTGCTGTAGTAGTAGTTGAGCACATGAATCATTTTTGGTCAAGCCATCATTGCGTTCTTGTTCGGTTCTCTTGCTTGTTTGCTCATGTTTTTTTTTGTTTACTTGACTTTTCCTTCACTTCTCGGAGGAGTTATTAAGTGATTGTTTATTCACGACTCTTTGTTTCTCCTTATTTTCTTTGTTTGTGTTTGCATTCCTGATGTGTTGTCGATTTGTTTGTTTTGCCATGCTCTCTCTCTCTCTCTCTCTCTCTCTCTCTCTCTCTCTCTCTCTCTCTCTCTCTCTCTCTCTCTCTCTCTCTCTCTCTGTCTCTCTCGGGGGTCAAAGTTGAACGCTGACAACATGGCGACGTGTTTTTCTTTTCTGGTAAACTACAGCAAGTTTTGAGACCATTTTATAGTGTTTGAAGAAACCTTAGAGATCCGGCACCATGCCAGTGAGTGCACAGCATCACAGACAGCTTACAGGCAAGTTCGTTAGCACCTTGATAAACATTTTAGGTCGTAAATCGACTTTCTTCAGGCCTGTTGGCATTTTGCTGTTGCATAGAGGATGTGGTACAATGGAAAGACACTTTGTGTGCATAACCATAGACTGCGAAGTGTATTCTTGTAAAACAGCAGTCTTTCAGAGTTCAGTGAGACCTGTGCAAAAATCTTCCAGGTTTGGCCTGTTGACAGCTGTTGCCCTTGTTTTTCTGTCATGCTACTTAATGACATGTGGCGACGTAGAATCCAATCCTGGCCCAGACTCACCCTCAAAAGATGCCAGTGGTGCACAGAAGTCTTCCCCATCCAAGAGAAGTAGGTGTGAGGAAGGTGCTTACCATGACGCCAGGGAACAACCTGATCCACAGCAAGGAGGCACAGACATGCAGACTGTCCTGAAGGGCATGATGGACATGCAGACCTGCATGAAGAGAATGGATGAGAAGCACGACAGGCATGCAGACCGGATAGAGGGAGCAGTGGAGGACATGAAGATGTTTGTGAGTGCTCAGATGGCGATCATAGAGGAGAAGCACCAGCAGTTTCAAGAGGAAATCAGGGATCTTCGAGTCCAGTGTGACCAGCTGCAGGAAGAAAACCACAGTCTACGGGAACAGCTGGACTTTATTACCCAGAAGTGTGACTCACTTGAAAACCACAGCAGACGAAATAACCTGCTTTTCTTTGGAGTGCAAAAGACACAAGAAAGGGAGAGCTGGGAGGACTGTGAGAGACTTGTGAGAACAGTGATCAGAGAAGGGATTGGAATGAATGACGACATCATGATAGAAAGAGCGCACAGGACACAAAAAGGCAACGCAATTGTGGTGAAGCTGCTCTCCTGTAAAGACAAAGACAGGATTTTGAGAAGTGCCCGGAATCTGAAGTCATCAGACAAGTTCTCAAATGTGTATGTCAGGGAGGACTTTTCAGCCATTGTACGGCAGAAACGCCAAGGACTGAAAGGAAAAGCACAGGAACTGTACGAGGCTGGGCAGAAACCCAAGATGCGTTTCGACAAACTGATAGCGGATGAGGGAATTTTCACTTACAACATCAGTCAAGGCAAGGTGTCACTTCTGAAGAAGAACCACTCTGAGTACAACAGTAACAGTACAAGAAGTGAAACACAAGCACAAAGAACGTCTGAGCAGAGAGCAGCCCGCCATGAGGACAGACATGATGTGTCCAGTGACTTCCCTCCACCCGAATTTAGAGGAAGCGATGAGGAAGATGTGGAATGTATTCCATCTTCACAGCAAACGCTTTTGCTCCCGGTGTCGGAGTACCCAGACCTGAACATAGCACGGACCCAGAGGCCACCCAACCGGTCGCAGCGCAGCCTTGACAGAGGTGACAGGCCACAGCAGCAGAGCGCACGGGACACGCGGTACGCACGGGACACCCGGAGCGAAACGGACAGGCGGCGAAGCAGCACCTCTGCTTTGGGTTTGGGATCAAGGAGCCCTGTCAACACACGCCACAGAACGCGAGCGGTGTCAACCACGGGGCCAGGGGAACTCCGCACACACACACAAACACACACACTGCAGCAGTGGGTTAGACCAGTCAGCAGAGGGCCAAAACAGCAGCAGAGTGGACGTGGTGGGGGTGGTGGTAACGGGAGAGGAGGGAGGGGAGGTAAAGCTAAATAGGGGTGTGGCCGAAGCCCAGGGGAAATAAAGATATGTACCTGGAACTGTAATGGCTGGTTGCAAAAACTGGATATTAAAGATGTAACCCAGTCATTGTTGTTTTACGATATTTTTGCATTAAATGAAACTTTTGTAGCTTCTGAAAATTGTACTTACCATGCATTCAGTGAATACGATATTCATATCTCAAAAGCAGTGAAACTGTCAAACAGTTATAGAAATTCTGGTGGCGTGCTTGTTTTTGTACGTAAGTCCTTGGCAAAGTTTGTGCACAGAATTGAAACAAAATATGAGCACATGGTAGTTTTAGAAATAGATAAATTGCTATTTAATGTTAACAAAAATATTGTCTTGGTCTGTCTGTATATCCACCCATACGACAGTAAATATTGGAACACAGCTGACCATGGGTATGGCATAGAAGTGCTAGAACAGTGTATTGTGGATCTACATGAAGCAGCAGGGGACTTTTCTTTAATCATTATTGGTGACTTAAATGCACGAACAGGTTGTATGAATGCTTTGCCTATGAGTGTGGATGAGGATGAGGAAATCTGGAATCACAGAGGGGTGAATGAAGGAGCTGACTTGTTATTTGAGAGAAAATCGGATGACAAAGAAGTGAACGCTTTTGGTAAAGAATTGTTGAATGTGTGTTCTATATTTGATTGTGTGATATTGAATGGTTTGTGTCAGTTTGGTTTTGATGAGTCGTTGACATTTGTTTCACCAAATGGGGGAAGTTCAATTGATTATATTATTATGTCTAGAGAGCTGTGTGTTGCTGATCTGGTTCATGCTGTTAGGGTTGTTGCTTTTATTGACTCGCCACATTTTCCTGTCATGCTGAAGTTAGGTAACAGTGTAAAAGATAAGTGCATAGTAAGTAAAAGCAGTAAGAAATGGGTCAACAAATTAATCTGGGATAATGCCAAGGAAAGTACTTTTCTATCAACTTTTCATTCTGATGAAATGCAAGATAAGTGTTTACATGCGTTTTCGTTGTTGGAGTGTGACATTGATGGGGCATTGAAAACTTTCACAGATATATTATTGCAAGCTAGTGGATGTATGAAAAAGCATGTCTGTATTGGGAATAATCAGCAAGACGCCCTTTGGTTTGACACAGAATGTAAAGATGCTAAACATAAAGCACGACAATGTCTGTTAAAGTTTCGTCAATCCAAGGGAGATAACGACCGTTTAGTATATGTAGGAGCACGAACAGAGTATAAAAAATTGATTAAACGCAAGAAAAAAGTCATAAGCGTGAAAAAGCTAAGTACCTGGCTTCTCTTAGTAAAAATAGCAGGAAGTTTTGGAAAGAACTAAAACAAATTTCAGGTGGACGAAAATCAAAAATTTGTAAAGATATAACGGATGAACAGTGGTTTAATCATTTTCAGCAATTGTTTAATGATAACACGATAAACACCGGTATGAGACCAGATAGGGGATCCACACAGACAGAAGGTAATGACTTAAGCAGTCAGCTTAACCAGCCTATATCTGAGAAAGAAGTTGTTGATGCCATACGACATTTAAAAAGGGGCAAGGCTTGTGGAGTGGATAACATCTTGGCAGAAATGTTAAAGTTAGCAGACAATATTGCTGTGCAGTTTTTAACCAAATTGTTTAACATTTTGTTTGACCATGGTGTTTACCCAAAACAGTGGGCAAAAGCGATTATTGTACCTATTTTCAAAAAAGGTGATGACAATCTGACAGATAATTATAGGGGTGTATCATTACTGAGCTTGGTTAGCAAGTGTTATACTTCAGTACTGAATAAAAGACTGGTACTATGGACTGAAGCGTATGACAAACTGACGGAGTCACAGGCTGGATTCAGACGGGGGTATTCCACAGCTGACCATATTTTTACACTCCAAGCGGTTGTGGAAAAATGCTTATCAAAGAAAGGAGGAAAGCTTTATGCATGCTTTGTGGATCTGAGGAAAGCCTTTGACTCTGTTCAGCGACAACCTTTGTTCGATATTATGATTCAGCATGGAATACAGGGGAAATATTTAAATGCTGTTATTGCTATGTATGAATCCGTCATGTCTTGTGTCCGTGTAGAGGACAGACTTACTGATTTTTTTGATTGTCCAATAGGTCTGAGACAGGGATGCATATTGAGTCCGATATTGTTTTCCTTGTATGTAAACGAAATAGCTTCTGTAGTTGACAACAATGGTCTTCATGGTGTTCAGTTTTTGCCAGGTTTACTTGAAATATATCTCCTTTTGTTTGCCGATGACATAGTTCTGTTGTCCAGTAGTGTAGTTGGTTTACAAAATCAAATCAACAATTTAGACATTGCATGTAAAAATTTGTTTTTGAAGGTTAACACTGACAAGACTAAAGTTATGGTTTTTCGAAAGGGTGGATTTTTGGGTAAAAATGAAAAATGGAAACTTGGCTGCAGTGTACTAGAAGTGGTGAATGAATACAGTTATTTAGGGTTTGTGTTTACCACAAAAATGAGTGTGAACAGAGGTGTGGATGCTCTGGCAATGAAAGGGAGACGTGCATGTGTTCAATGTGTGAAACATATATCAAAACTAAAAGACATTTCTAAGGATTGTTTTTTTCAAATTTTTGATGCGC
>JASPKP010000348.1:50000-51327 GCA_030674155.1 Stramonita haemastoma
TTTCCAAAATGTGGCCACACGTCTCGTAAACAATGTCATTTCTTCACGCCCAGACCCTTCCATCTTCACGCTTAATAGCTAACCAGTAAACTTACCTCTCAGCTTCTCATTCTAAAGCCATTCAGACGTGCTTTTTACTGTCTAGGAAAAAACATTTCTGGTTACACTAGTGTGCTGAGGCAGACATCTGATCCCTCCGGACAATTTTGGAGTGTAGCCCTTGTTGTCCAGGGATTGCATTGATGGGCTTGGAAAATTGACTTTGTTACTGAGGTGTCGTAATTTGATAGACAGCTTGGTGCGTTGAGGGGTAGACTACATCAGGGCTGATATCGCAAAACAACAACAACAAAAGAGAAAAAAACAACAAAAGCTACATATTTTTTTCGCACTTATGCAAGCATACGCGCGCGCACACGTTGATGCCTGCACACACACACACACACACACACACACACACACACACACACACACACACACACACACACACCACACACACACACACACACACACACACACACACACACACACTCACACCATTCTATCTCTTTTTTTGGTGTGAGAGTTCTAGGTTCAAATAGGATAAAAACTAATGCAATTGTGTTTTGCACAGAAATGGTTTAAAACAAAAGTGTTAAGTTTCATTCGACAACAATGTACAACTGAAATCTACTGTAAAACAAAAGCATGAAATTCGTAAAAACAAAAACTGTGTACAACAAAAGTTTAAAATTTTACCCCACAATACAGTTGAACGAAAAAAAAACCCCAGTTACAAACCAAACGTTTTAGTCTTCATCTAGTGAAATTCTTTTCGAAGTCACCGAGTAGTTACAATACCGCTTTTCCTAAAAAGAGACATTAAAGGAGACACAAAACCCTCACTTTTCAAACTCCCAGCTCATCAGATCAAGGCTAACAGGAACCCCGGCACTGGTGACAGATTTCAACCACGTTCTGTGAAGACTTTTCCAGTTTTTCCCCTCGGAATACATTTCCCTGTCGTGTCGCTACATTCCCTAGCTGGCGCATTCATCGATACTCTGCTCAGTCACCGTCAACATCGCGGAGTGACTGAGCAATACGTTTCGCGGCTTGAAGACGTTTACGAGAGCTGTCCAAACACGGTCCAGCAAGCCCTGAAGCACGTCACTTGTCTTTCTGGCGTGCCGTAGTGGCGCCGGGATCCATTTTGGTGCCAAGGGACTGTCGCATCCCTTTTTGATGACATTACTGGGTGTTGAGAGGAAAGGGTGTTTCAAGGTGGATCGATGGTCTAGAGGTATTGCGCCTGTGTAGAAAGCGAAGACGTCGCGAGTTCGATTCC
>JASPKP010003475.1:0-2500 GCA_030674155.1 Stramonita haemastoma
AAACATATGTCAATACTTAAACACAACCCTTGGAAGTAAAAGATATCAATCAAATAGAATCTCTCTCTATATATCCCCCACCCACCTTCCTCCCTCTTTCTCTCTCTCTCTCTCTCACTCCCCCCCCCCCCCCCCCCCCCCCCCCCTCTCTCTCTCTCTCTCTCTCTCTCTTCACATGGCAAACTGATCAGTCTGTCACCACTACCCAATACCAAGTAAACCCAATACTGTCGAAACACCTTCACTCTTATCCAGTGGCCCTGCTTCAAAGTCTTGTCCACTTCACAGCTAGCAGTAGCTATCCATCCAGTGGAGGACTCTGACTGTTGGTGTGTGTGTGTGTGTGTGTGTGTGTGTGCGTGTGTGTGTGTGTGTGTGTGTGTGTGTGTGTGTGTGTGTGTGTGTGTGTGTGTGAGAGAGAGAGATAGAGAGAGCGAGAGAGAGGGAGAGAGGGGGGGGGGAGAGAGAGAGGGAGAGTGAGAGAGAGAGAATGGGAGGTAGACAGAGAGTGAGAGAGAGAGAGAGACAGAGACAGAGACAGAGAGAATGGGAGGTAGACACAGAGAGAGAGAGAGAGGAGAGAGAGAGAGAGAGAGAGAGAGAGAGAGAGAGAGAGAGAGAGAGAGGAGAGAGAGGTTTCATCTCCTTCTGTATCCACACTTCAACTTTGTGGTGATGCTGACGACTTGATTGTGGTTTGGGTTTGTTTTCGCTTTTTTTTTACGGATGGTGAAAAAAGCAGGAGGGAGGTGGGGGTAGCTACGTGTTTTTTTGTGTGTTTTTTAGCGTGTGTATCTGCTTGAGAGTGAGGGAGGGGGGGGGGGGGGGGGGAAGGAGAGAGAGAGAGAGAGAGAGGGGGGGGAGAGAGAGAGAGGGAGAGAGACAGAGACAGAGACAGAGACAGACAGACAGACAGACAGACAGACATGCTAGCAAAGCAGGCTTGTTCTCTCTCTCTCTCTCTCTCTCTCTCTCTCTCTCTCTCTCTGTGTTTGCATGCGTGTGTGCGTGCGTGCGTGCGTACGCACGTACGTGCATGTGTGTGTGTGTGTCTTTGATTTTACGTCTGTGTGTGTGTGCGCGCGCGCGTGTGTGCATGTGTGTGTGTGTGCGCGCTCACTTCCTATTTTTCCGAAACCGTCTTTTTTTTTTTTTTCAACAGAACGAAGCATGACAGGCTGTGGGTGTTGACATCGGTGTTCTGTTTACCCCTACTCTTGTAACCTCAGTGTTTCCCCAATAGAACCAAACAGATTAACATGACTAGCATAGGGGGGGGGGTTAACGTTGGTGTTCTTTTTATCAATATAGTAGTAACATCAGAAGAGGACAACCCTACGGTTGACCTCAAATACTATCCAAACATCCATAAAAAGGCAGTTTACAGGTCGTTTCAGTTCGTGCTGTTTTCAGCCCCCGCGATCTTGAAGGTCACACCAGGGCTGTCATCTCATATTTTGACAATTAAAAAGTGTGTGTACACTTGCATCGTGTTTAGACACCATCCCGAAGGCGGACTGCGGCTACCTTAACTGGGTGTGAAAACTGGTCAGATACAGAAAAAGTGACCATTGGTGAACCTCCGAGCTTTAGCTGGTAAATAGGTAAAGGTAAAGGTGTCCCATAACCTTGGTGGTCGTAGGGGAGCGAGGCATCAGAGACCTCAGCTTCTCCAGGAACCAGCTTATTGAGGGCGGCGCCCATCTCCTCTCCCTCGCTGTTTTATCTTCCCTGACCCTAAAGAGAACAGGTACACATTTACAGCTAGCTGGGTGAACTGGGGGGACTGTAATCAAAACCAAGGCGTGCAAACGGTCACCCATCCAACTGGTAACCACGTTCGACGCTGCTTAACGTGACTAGGGGAAAGCGAATGCTCTGACCACTTAGCTATCCCTCCCTACAGCTCTAGCTGACGAACAGGGAAAAACATGATTCAGTTCCAAGTTAAGAACCGTCTATCTTTTATCATCGACATAAACTATATGAAACAATTATTTTATCCTTTCAATTCTTTCATTTTCTTTCTTTTTGTTTCGAGGATAATGGAATAAACACTCGTATGCTTTTGTACATCCAGTCCCCGCATGTATGCAGTTCTGTAAATGTTATCCATTCTCACCGCCACACAATGGCCTACTCTTCCCCCCCAAAAAAGTGGTACAGGTTTTAACCTGTGCCAAAGATTTTCTGGTTTATTTTGTGTGTGTTGCGGTGCCTTTATGCTGTCGCTGTGACATCTTTAAGTGTATGACTGGGTGGGGGAGGAGGGACGGTGGGGGGCAGGGGGGGGGGGGGGCGCAGAGTTAAATTAACGTGCATGTTGGGAGGTTGGGGCCAGCTGGCGGTGTGACTAGTGAACCCAAGGTCAGGGTACGAGTCTTTGGATAAACACCTTCCTGTGGCTGTTTGCTTTACAACAGTACAGGGTGGGAGTTAGTTTATAGATACATTGTCTACTCTTCCGAAAAGCGGAACGGGTTTTAACGTGTGTGTGTGT
>JASPKP010003475.1:10000-12500 GCA_030674155.1 Stramonita haemastoma
TCAGCTCTGGTATAATGTATGCAGCACCGGCATTATTGTTTAAGACTGAGCCATCAGTGAAAACTTTTAAATGGTTTGAATAGTATTCTTCCAAATGAATTTTTGCTTGAGAAGATACTAGATTTATATTACAATTCTTTATTAAGTCAATATAATTTATATCAAAGTGTGCTCTTTTGAGTTCCCAGGTTGGAGTGGGGGATACTTCATCTCTTTTAGCAATATTTGTATTTGGATTGAATCCGGCATTTATAAATGTTTGAGATGTATATGTACCCAATGTGGTATTAGAGGATATCGATCTTGCTCTCTTTGGAAAATCTCTGTCTGACTTTAGATTTATTGTCGATTGCAAATTATTTTTAACAGTTTGACTTCTTAGGACAAATTTACAACAAGCAATCCTTCGGTGATTTTCTAGTGGTAGAATTCCAGATGCACTATATGTTTTTAGACAAGAGGCATGGACTGGTAGACCTAGAGCCAGTTTGTATGCTCTACAGTCTATACTTTGAAGTTTTTTTAACAGATATTTTGGAGCATTGAAAAATACTTCTTGGGCATAAGTCAATTTTGAACGAATTAAAGATGTTGAAAGATGAAGCAAAGTAAGAATATCCTGACCCCATGACTGTTTGCTAATAACTTTCAAAATATTTAAGGTTTTCCTTGCTTTATTCAGAATGTGCTCAATGTGATAGTTCCATGTCAATTTTGTTGTAAGAAATACTCCAAGAAATTTGGCTGTTTGCTTGTATTCTAAAATTCCATTATCTATTCCAAACTTAGGCAATAGAGTTGGATTTGATCCATTATTAAAAAGAACCATGTGTGTTTTATCAGTCGATAGAAGTAACCCATTTTCATTCATATAGTTTGATATCATGTTAAGTTCATTTTGATACAGCTTTTTAATGTAGTTCAAGGATCTTGTAGGAGTATTCTTTTTCATTGTTACATTCATCCACATACAAATATCATCAGCGTATTGAACTAATTCTACATGCTTAGATAATGTGTCTGGCAAGTCACGCATTAATATGTTGAATAATAAAGGTGCAATAACTGACCCCTGTGGAATGCCCATTTGAAGAGACTTTGTAGATGAATATGTAGTCCCTATTCTAGTCCTAATTTTTCTGTTTCCCAGAAAATCTTTAATGAAGTTATACATGTGCCCTGATAATCCAATAGTTTTAAGTTTATACAATAATCGAGAATGCCATACTTGATCGTAGGCTTTGGTAACATCAAAAAATGTTGCCAGAAGACATTTTCGCCTGGCAAACTGATATTTAATTTGTGTGGTCAATTTTACAAGATGATCGACCGATGACCTTCCTTTCCTGAAACCGGCTTGATTAACAGGAATAATGTTATTCTTTTCACAATAGTAAACAAGTCTGTTCAAGACAATTTTTTCTAGCAGTTTACAGACGTGAGATGTAAGTGCTATAGGCCTGTAACTATTTATACTGGTGTTTGGCTTTCCGTTTTTCAGAATTGGGACAATAATTGACTGTTTCCAGACATCTGGTAAAATGCCACTCTCCCAACACTTATTAAATATATTCAGGAGGCTGTTTACCCATTGGTCTGGCAAATGTTTAATCATTTCATTTGAGATAGCATCGAAGCCAACTGATGTATGTTTGGATGATAAAGATGATATAGCGTCCTTCATCTCTTGAAGAGTTAATGGAGCATTCAAAAAATGGTTATTATCAGAAACAGGGTCATTATAACTATCCAATTTTTCTGCTTGTTCTCTAAAGTCTCTCTGTCTTTGAGAAAGACCCTCAAGTCTACTTGTTTTAGAAAAGCAATCAGCAAATGCTTCAGCTTTTTCTTTTAATGAAGGAAATTTATTGTTTTGTAAACAGATGGGATAGTCTGGAAGTTTTATTCCATCTCGCATAACCTTTAAGTGTCCCCATATTTTTTTAGTATCGTTATGATTTACAATATTTGATTTACAAAATGCTGTCCAGTAAGATTTTTTAGCTTGTTCTATAACTCTGTTGCACCCTATATTGGCAAACTTCATGGCCTTGTGATTAGCAACTGATTTTTCATGAATATATTGCTTGAACATCTTTTTTTCTGATTAACTGCTTTATCACACTCTTCAGTCCACCACACATTGCCTAAATTATTGCAGTTTTTCCTACTATTTATGTTTACTTTAGGCATTGATTGAGAAGCTACTTTTAAGATAGAATCACAAAAGGAAGTGTACAGCGTATCAATATCATTATCACTTGAATCAGTTGTCTCTAGCATTTGAAGAGTGTTTGTGAACATGGACCAGTTTGCTCTTTTATAGTTGTATTTTGGAATAATATCTGGGTTTGCATTTTCTACATAAAACTTTTCATTAAAAGTAATACATATAGGAATATGATCACTACCTAGAGTTTCATTACATGTTTTCCACGAACATATTAACCCAAGTTTAGGTGAGATCATTGTTAGATCTATGGCAGTTGGCCGGTGAGTA
>JASPKP010003476.1:0-15000 GCA_030674155.1 Stramonita haemastoma
GTTAACATTTAGTTTCATTTCCTTACAGCATCTATGTAATATATTTAGTTGGTTTTGCAGTCCACCTGGAGTTGTTAATAACAAAGCCACATCATCAGCAAAAAGTAGAATAAATAGTTCAATACCACCTGAAAGTATTTGTATACCATGCTTACCTTTAGTATTCATGTGGTCAGCCAGCTGATTTATAAAAATAGAGAATAATGTAGGGCTCAGTACACATCCTTGCCTTACACCAAGAGGGCAATCAAAAAAAATCTGAAAACTCATTGTTTGCATGCACACATGACAGTAATGAACAATACATTGATTTCAAGCATACCACAAATTTTCCTTTCACACCTTGTGTTTTCAGACATTGAAGAGGCTTATCAGGGCAAACAGAATCAAATGCTTTCCTGAAGTCAACAAAAGCAACATATAATTTCCTCCCCCCTTTTTGCATACATTTCTGAACAACTGCATATAAGTTGAATATCTGATCCACTGTTGAGTATCCTTTCCAGAATCCTGCCTGACTTTCTGAAATCCTATTGTTACTTTCTAGCCATTTATAAAGTCGTGTGTTTAAGATAGATGTGTAACACTTAGAAATAATGCTTAAGAGGAAAACTCCCCTGTAATTATCAACGTTATCGCAGTCTACTTTTTTGTGAATTGTTATGATTATGGCCTTTGACCACTCTTTTGGATAAATTCCTGATGAAAAGATGATCTTAAATAATTTTACCAGAAAAGTTGTTACAATTTTGTCACCAGTTTTCAACATCTCAGCTAATATCTCATCTATACCACTTGCTTTTCTTGGTTTAAGTTTTCTAATTGCTTCTTTTACTTCATCCTCTGTTATATCTTTATTTAATGTGTGATTGGCATCTTCCAAGAGATCCACTGAAATATCACTGGGATTAACAATTTCTTCATGTTTTTGAAAAACATCTTTAAAGTGATGAAACCAACTATCAGTACTTATATTACTATATATCTTCTCACTATTCCCACACCTCTTGTTTCTAACCTCTCTCCAGAACTGTGAGGAGTTTTGGACACTTTTAGCTAATGATTCAACCTTTTGTTTTCTATAATCTAGTTTTTAAGTTTTTATTAGCTTTTTGTACTGTTTTCTGTTTTCAACATAAACTAGCCTATCTTCATCCTTTCTGGTGAATCGAAAACAGTTTAGCATCTTTCTGTTTTCCTTTTTTGCAAGTCGACATTCATCATTGAACCATTCAGATTTCTTTGTACTGTTTAGTGAAACCCTTTTAGACATGCATTTGCTGGCATCTTTCAAACACTTGCTAAAGTCAAGTCAAGTCAAAATGATCTGTATTGAGCGTAAAAGATTAAGTTTACACAACTTTTTTTCATCCTGCCCTCAAAAAAATCAAGAAAATTTACTTCTAAAACAATCAAAGATAAATATCAACCTTGGTTGAAAACTAAAATAAATGAGGATTTTTATCCAAACAAAATCTTACAAGATAACAAACTCAAGACAGTAACATAAACTCAAGTCATACAGACAAAATAATAGAAATGCAAAAATAACATGGGTATGATTAACAACAAAACAGTCAAATGTGTCGAACATAAGGGTGGAATTATAATTTGTCTATCAGATGTTTCTTCAAAAGTTTTTTAAACAGCTGTTTTGAAGGAACTGATTTTAGAAAGGGAGGCAATTTATTCCACAATGTTCTTCCTGAATAAGCAAGACATGATTTATAGAGATTATTGTGGGGCCTGGGCAGAAACAGTCTATGGGTAGGCCTGTTTTTATTGACAGCAAATTTTCCCACGATTTTCTTTGGGGCTTTCCTGTTTAATATATTGTACATACATATATATTTGTTGAACTGCAGTCTGTCTTTAAGTGCAAGAATATCTAGTTCTTTGTAGTTGGTGGTGGCCAGAGTATTAGGATTCAAATGGATAAGTTTCACAGCTCTTTTGTGCAGGTGGTTTATATGCTTTAGGTTTGTTTCACTTGCACTATCCCATAAGGTAGAAACATAATTTATAAGAGATAGAATATGGGCATGAAAGAATAGCTTTCATGACTGTAGATTTAGGAAATTCTTGATTTTTCTAAGTTGATATAATCTTACTGAGATTCGTTTTCCTAATATGGCTATGTGATCTGACCAAGACAAGTCGTCAATCACTGCACCTAGTACTTTGTGTGAGATTACTTCTTCAATTTGTTGTCCATGGATATATATTGGCGTGAATGGAGAACGCAATTTCTGTCTTTTTTGCCGAGTGGTTATTAACATACATTTTGTCTTATTAGAATTAAGAGACATATGATTGAGTTCTGTCCATTCGATAAGTTTATTGATATCTGCCTGCATGTCATTCACAAGCTGGTGTGGATCATCATTGTTACAATGAATTGATGTATCATCAGCAAGCATTTGACATGAACAAAGGATATGCACATGTAGGTCGTTAATATAAATAGAGAAAAGAAGTGGCCCTAGTATTGATCCATGTGGTATTCCATTATTTCTCGGGTAATAAGGTTGATCTCCTAGGATCAATTTCAACAAGTTGATGGCAATTAGTGAGAAATGAGCCTAAAAATGATAATGCTTGGTTGGAGATTTTATAGCATTTTAATTTTTTGATGAGGAGAGAGTGGCTAATAACATCAAAGGCCTTAGCAAAGTCTAGAAAAAGAACTCCTGTAATTTCATTATTATTGACATTCAAAAGACAATGCTCAATTAGTTGTATTAGGGCTGTATGGCAAGAGTGGTTTTCATGAAAGCCTGACTAGTTTTCATTAATTAGATCATATATTTTAAAATGAGAATGTAAGTGGAAATGTGTATGTTTTTCTAATGGTTTAGACAGGACTGACAATATGAATATTGGTCTATAGTTCAAGGGATTGGTAGGGTCTCCTGATTTGTGTAAGGGTATTACTTTTGCTTGTTTAAATTTCAGTGGGAAATAATTTTTGTCAATACACAAGTTAAATATGTACATTAGGGTATCAGGCTATAGCATATGCTCTGATTTTTAATATTTTACTATCGATTTTGTCAAGGTCTTTTGATCCTGCCTGTTTCAATTTCAGTAAGCTATTAAGCACTTCTGTTACTGTTATTGGGGGTATAATAAAATCAGATGAGATGCTCTTTGATGAACAGTATTGTTTTAATTCTTGCAGATCGTTTATTTTGTTTTATCATTAGATATTATAGAGTCAGCAATGCTTGCAAAGTAAGAATTCAGGTTTTCTGCTGATATTTCTTTCATGACTTTTTGGGTGCTATGTCTTGATTTATTAGTTAAGGTATTAATGGCTTTTCAAATCGCTTTTGGATTATGGGCTGAAGACAGCAAGTCTTGAAAGTATTTTGTTTTGGCTTTTGGTTTCATTGAATTGACTTTGTTCCATTGCTTTTTATATTCATCTTTTTGCTTTGATCTTAACAAAAAGTCTCTTAAATTCATTTCGTTTTCGATTTCTTTTGTTAACCATGGAGGTTTCATGAAATGTTTTATTATTTTCCTAATAAATGGAGCGTGTTTGTCATAAGTAGCTATAAATGTCTTTATCTAATAGTCAATAGCATCATCTGGGTTTGTAAGCTGATAAACATGGTTTAAGTTTGAGTTAAGGATATCATTAATGAAGGTATCCTTATCAAAATGTCTAAAAGAGCTGTAGGATATCTCCTTGTGTTCTGATTTGGGTATCTTTATTCCTTTTTTCCGCCATGTAAAACAAATGGAAGATTGATCGCTACAGCCTGTCTGCACTGAGCATGTTTCTGCTATGTTGGTCTTTGAAGTAGTGTAAATGTGATCAATGAGGGTGCTAGCATTATTAGAAATGCGAGTTCGCCACCAATTATTTGCTCCAAACCATACATAGCGTAATTAATATTCCACTTTGTTCCAGGGATTGTCAGATCTATGTTGAAATCTCCCATAAGAAAGATTTCTTTGGACTCTAGAATTGCTGCATCCATCATTGAGTTGAATTTATCATACCAGTCAATTGTTTCAGCTGGGTTCCTGTAGATGAAGCCAAGTATAATCAATTTACAGGGTCTAAACGTGATTTCTACCCATATAGATTCTACATGAAACTGTTCAAGATGTGTTAGTCTTTACATGACAAAGAAGTAGCACAGTATAAAAGCAAACTGGTAGATCTGACAGTCACAGGATCAAGTCGTGCAGTATCATAACCTGGGATATACATATCTGAATCTGAAATTAAGTTGTTGAGTGTCAATTCAGCTACACAACATATATGAAAGCTAGTTCCTTGATTGTGTATAATTGATGATATTTCCTCAGTCTTGTTCCTAGCACTATTGATATTTAGGTATCCTACACAAAAGGGTGTATGGGGTGCTTAAGGAGAGGTGGTACCTTTGTAAACCTGGCAGTAGCATCTTTCGGGATGGACGGGAGCACTGGTCCTCACTTGGCACTCAACTCTCACTTCTGGGTCCGGGTCCTTAACCCACCCACACCCCGGTAACCGCTTCTACTGGCGGGCGAAACGTTGTGAGGGGCTGGTGCATTCTTATCCACCAGTAGGAGTCTTGGAGAGGAGATGGGCACCACCAAGCTTCCTCAAGCCCACTGCAAGGACATGATGAGAAAAAAAAACAGAAAGACATGCCGGATCAGTCGAGGCCCGGATCAACAACGACCGCGCTACCCACTGCAAGCCTCCAGGGTGGGAGCGACAAGTGTGCTACTGGGGCAGAACCAAGTCTAAAGCTTCCAGCTAAAGGGGCAACCATTGGTACATGGAATGTAAGGACTCTGTACCAAACAGGAAGAATACAGGAACTTACACATGAACTACAGAGGTATAAATGGGACATCATAGGGCTTGCGGAAGTCAGATGGATTGGCTTCAGAGAAACAACCATGCAAGACGGCCACAAAATATGGTACAGCGGAGAAGAGAAACTACATCAACATGGAGTAGGCTTTATTGTCAGGAAAGAGATTGTGTCAAGCATCATCAGCTGCACACCAGTATCCAGCAGACTCATCTCAATCAGAGTTTCTGCAAAACCCCAGAATCTCACCATCATCCAAGTGTATGCTCCAACATCTGACTACGATGATGATCAGATAGAAGAATTCTATGAAGAACTTGAAAACATCATCTCCAAAACGCCCCAAAAAGACATCCTTATTGTGGAAGGCGACTGGAATGCTAAGGTGGGACCTGATGCCTATGACACCTGGGCAGGAACCACAGGACGATTTGGACTGGGAGAAACAAATGACAGAGGACAGCGGCTGCTGGAATTCGCAAAGAAGCACAAACTTACTTTGGCTAACACACTCCACCCTCACAAGCCATCCAGAACATCAACCTGGCACTCACCAAATGGTCTGATTCATAATCAAATTGATTACATTCTGTCACCCCAAAGATTCAAATCCAGCATAAACAAGGCAAACACAAGAACATTCCCAGGAGCTGACATTGGCAGTGACCACGACCTTGTACTTACCACCATCAGACTGAAACTGAAAGCAAAACAACAGCCAAAAAGCCCACGCAAAAGATTCAACCTGGAAAAACTCAAAGACCCAACAGTGGTTGAGATCTTCCAAGCCAACATAGGAGGAAAGTTCGCCGCACTCACAGCCATCGACAATGATGTGGACACATTGGCCAACAACATCAAAGAAGTGCTAACGACAGCAGCAGAAGAAACATTAGGAAGAAGCAGAACAAAGAAACAACCCTGGGTGACAAATGAGGTTCTTGACCTCTGCGACAAAAGAAGAGAACTTAAGAAACAAAAGTTCACAAGTCAAGAAGCTTACAAGAAGTACATGGATAGCCACAGAGAAGTGAGGAAAAAGATGAGAGAAGCCAAAGAAGGGTGGATAGAAGAACAATGCAACAACATCGAAGCTGGAATGACCAAGGGAAACAGCAAAACACCTTACGACACTTTGAAAGCACTAACAAAAACCACACAGCCTAAAGCCTCTGTTATTGAAGACAAAGAAGGAAATCTTTTAACGGAAAACAATGCCATCCTCCAACACTGGACAGAATACTGTGAGGGATTGTACAACTACCCACTACGCCCAGATACCAACATAGTTTCTGACAAACCCCCTGAACACCAAGATAAAGACCCACCAATACTAAGGTGTGAAGTAGATGCAGCTATTAAACAATTGAAGAAGGGGAAGTCCCCTGGAATCGATAACATCCCAGCTGAACTCATAAAAAATGGAGGGAATGAAACAGCAAGGCGATTCACAGAACTTTGTCAGAAGATCCACGACACCAAAGAATGGCCAAAAGAATGGACACAGTCTCTTGTAATACCCCTGCCAAAGAAAGGAAACCTCAAACAATGCCAGAACTACAGAACCATCAGTCTCATAAGTCATCCTAGCAAGATCATGCTGCAGGTAGTCCTCAACAGACTGAAAAACCAAGCAGAAAAACTCCTGGCAGAAGAACAAGCGGGCTTTAGACCAAAACGCAGCACAATGGAACAAATTTTCAATCTGAGAATTCTGATAGAGAAGCATCTCCAACACCAAAAAGACTTGGTACCACAATTTCATAGACTTCAAAAAGGCCTTTGACAGGGTATGGCATAACGGCCTCTGGCAAGTACTCAGGCACTTCAACATTGACAGCTGCCTAATTGAAGTCATCAAGGCTCTGTACAAGAACGCAAAAAGTGCAGTTTTCATGAACAACCACGTGGGCGAGTTCTTCAAGATCACGGTTGGGGTTCGCCAGGGCTGCCTTCTCTCACCTGTACTCTTCAACCTCTTCCTCGAAAACGTCATGACAGAGACACTGCAAAACTACCACACTTCCATCTCCTTTGGTGGAAGACCCCTTTGCAACCTCAGATTTGCAGATGACATTGACCTCATGGGCAGCAGCAAACAAGAACTGCAAATCCTCACAGACAATTTAACAGATCGAGCGAGCGCATACGGCATGGAGGTCAGTACAGAGAAATCAAAGATCATGGTCAACAGCGCAAGTAATGATATCACGGAAATAAAGATGAATGGAGAAACACTAGAAGAGGTGAGCCAATTCAAATACTTAGGCTCCATCCTAACAAAAGATGGCACATCAAACAATGAAGTGAAAGCTCGCATTGCAACAGCAACATCTGCTCTAGTCAGACTCGAGAAGATCATCAGAAGCAACAACATCAGCTTCGGCACCAAATACCACCTTTACAAATCCCTCGTGATATCTATCCTCCTATATGGCTGTGAATCATGGACTCTGACAGCAGAGTTAGAGAGGAGAATCCAAGCATTCGAGAACAAGTGCCACAGAAGACTTCTCAAAATATCATACAAAGAACACAAGACCAATAACTATGTGAAAGAAGAAATCAAAAAGCGTGTGGGCCCCCAAGAGCCTTTGCTCTCCACCATAAAGAGGAGAAAGCTGATGTGGTTTGGTCACACCACAAGACACAACACCCTAGCAAAAACCATCCTGCAAGGAACAGTCAAGGGCAAGAAAAGAAGAGGCCGCCAAAAGAAATCATGGGTTGACAACATCAAAGACTGGACCGCCCAACCCCTACAACACCTCCTACTAGCCACACAGGATTGTGAAGCATGGAAAAAGATCTCTGTTGCGTCTTCTCTCATGTCCCCCCTACGTCCTTTGGGAAATGGGACTGAGTGAGTGAGTGACACAAAGTCCTTCCTGAGAAGGCCATGGATCTAGACATGTCTAGAGCAGTTTCTATATTTTCATCAAGGGTGTTTGTAGCTATTAACAGTCTGTCATGAATGTCACTGCTTTTTAGTGCATTCAGAAATTGGTCTTCTTTTGCTTGATTCCATACTAATTTATAAAAAGGTTCTCTTTCAATCTGGTGTTCCTGTGGTTTTGAAATACTGTTTGAAACCTCTAGTTTCATGCTAACTGGTAACCAGTTACCAGAGAGAGAGAGAGAGAGAGAGAGAGAGAGAGAGAGAGAGAGAGAGAGAGAGAGAGAGAGAGAGACAGAGAGACAGAGACAGAGACAGAGACAGAGACAGAGAGAGATTTATTCTTTTATATCAAGGATAATGGAATAAGCACTCTTGTGATTTTTTACATCCAGTCCCCATGTGTATGCAGTTTTGTAAATGTCATCGGTTCCCACCTGCACAGGATGGCCTACTCTTACAAAAAACGGAACAGGATTTAGTGTGTGCAGAAGATGTTTTGCCTGCATTGGCACATGGCCTCCGTTTAAAGTCTCATCGGAAGGACTTTTTGGGAGAGAGAGAATTATTTATTCTTTTATATCGAGGATAATGGAATAAGCACTCTTGTGCTTTTTTTACATCCAGTCCCCGAGAGAGAGAGAGACAATGACAATGACAAAGGTTTATTGTGTAAGCGAGATGCCCATTCACAAGGAGACAGTGGGAGGGGGACAGGGCACAAAATACATATACTGAGAACTTAATACATTATAGCCCAAAAAGTCCAAGAGAGAGAATGAATGAATGAATGAATAATCTTTATTTTTCAAGGGTTACAGAGAAAGCATTACATACTTTTTTTCATCCACCCTTGCCCTGATCAGGGAATAAAGCTAAGAACCCCCCTCCCTACCCCTACATACCAGCATCACCACCAACAGCAGTTCAACCAGAGAGAGAGAGAACTGAGCATGATAATATCATGTATGGGATGCCTTTAGCAAAGTCCAGGTAGGCTTCTTTTACTAAAAGCAATGTGTGTGTGGATTGTTTCAAATTTGTCTACTTTAGATAAAGTATTACATGTACTTTTTAACCATTAGTAGTGCTCTTATTGTATGACATGTTGTAATCATTTGTGCATTGGTATAGGATTTTGCCTGCAGTGTGTGTATGTGTGTGTGTGTGTGGGGGGGGGGGGGGGGGGGGGGCATGTGTGTTTTGCCCATGTGTGGTGTGTGTGTTTGTGTCTGTGTGTTTGTTGCTAGCTAGCTAGATATTTCTTTTATATGATCTTGCTCTTTTTGTTTGTTCTTTGCTTTTTGGGGTTTTCTTTTCCTTCTTAGGTTTGGCCACATTGTGAGCTTATAGGTTTCATTGATGACAATTATTTTTTATAGAAGTGTGAGTCTTTTGAAATATTTTGTTGACTTGTTTGTTTTGATGAGGATATAATTTGAAGATGCTCTCTCTCTCTCTCTCTCTCTCTCTCTCTCTCTCTCTCTCTCTCTCTCTCTCTCTCTCTCTCTCTCTCTCTCTCTCTCTCTCTCTCTCTCATTCTCTCTCTCTCTCTCTCTCTCTCTCTCTCTCTCTCTCTCTCTCTCTCTCTCTCTCTCGGGGGGCCAATTACGTGATGTGAAGACCAAGAGGTATTGAAATCAAGCTGGTGTTTTTGTGATTCAAAAACTAGTTTTTAAGTGGCTTTAAATCTTCATTGATTGTATATAGATAGATCAGGAGGATGGGCATATCCGTGCAGTTGTACAGAGCTGTGTGTGGGACATTTGCCGCAGTGTTCGCCTCCTTCATGTCTAAACGGGCAGAATTTAAATCAACTATGAGAAACGCCATTCTGACGTTGAGAAACCAGCGAGATGGTGTCCTGTTAGGACTGACCCTCACCTACTTATTTGGGGGGGGGGGGGCTTTTATTACGATGTGGCGATGTGGAGACCAACCCTGGACCCAACACCCCTGGATCCACTGGCCGCAAGCTGAGGCAGACCAGCTTGGTTGATGGTGCTGGTGGTCGTAGCACCATCACAGGCACAGCATCCAGGAAAACCAGAACGAGGGCTGATGTGACTACCTACACCAACACGCCTACAACCATACACCGTGGCCAGGACTCCTCTTCTACTGGGTCTCCTAAGGAACTGTCCTTCAACACCATGACAGCAAAAATCGAAAAAGTGGAAAACTTGCTGAAAACAACAACTGACAGTTTGAACAATGAGATCAAATTGTTGACAGACAGTGTTAGTGCGTTGAAAGAGGAAATGTGCAGCCTGAAGAAAGACATGGACGTTCTTAGAACTGAAAATGAAGACTTAAAACAGTCAAATACAAAATTGATGGATAGGGTTGGAAAACTAGAAAAGAAATCTGATGATTTAGAAGGAAGGTCCAGACGAAACAACGTCATTTTTCATGGTTTAGACAAGAGAGCTGATGAGACTGGAGCTGACTGTGAGAGGATTGTAAAAAGTCTTCTCTCAGAAAAAATGGATGTAGCAGATGTGAAATTCGATAGAGTGCATAGGATAAACTCTAAACCCAGCTCTCCCATTATTGCTAGGTGTTGTTTTTATCAAGATAAGCTTAACATACTGAAGGCAAAGACTCGGCTGAAGGGCTCAAAGATTTTTGTAGACGAAGATTTTTCCCGAGCTGTTAGAGAAATTAGACGCAAACTGACCCCATATTTGAAGAGTGCCCGAGCAGAAGGAAAGAATGTGAGAATGATCTTTGATCATTTGATCATTGATGGTGAAAAGATGACCCTCAATGATCTCGAAAGAAACAAATAGCTTGTTGGCCGGCCCATACACACATCTGTCTGTAGAGGTAATTCACAGGGGGGTAGGAAAAGTAAACTTGCACTGGGCGTAAAGTCTCAGTTAGATAGGACTAGACCTAGACCTACTTCAGTAAAGGGGCTTTGTGCTGTAACCAGCAAGACTGGGCTCTGTGCTGTAACCAGCAAGACGGGACCTGGCTTTGCCGGGCGAGGAGACAAAGACCGCAATACGCTAGCCCTAGACCTAACCCTACATAGGCCTAATGATGTGTCATCTGGCTTTAGACCATGTTTAAATAAAAAGTCCTCTTTAAATAATGATTTTGGTACAGTTGATAGCATTAATTTGATGTCTTGTCATATTAATGGAAGTAGTGAAAATGTGAGTTTAGATAATGTAGTAGATCAACTAGAGTGTGGCACTACAAATCAAGCAAATAAAACTTTTTCATTTTTGTCCTGGAACATAAATGGATTATTTTCAAAACAGGCCGATGGAGATTTTGTATCTTATATGCGTAGCTTTGATTTTATTTGTCTGACAGAAACGTTTTTGGAAAATATCCAGCCAGATGTTTTTAGTGGCTATAAAGCCTTCTGTAAGGCGGCAACTAAAGTTAGCCATCAAGGGAGACGATCAGGGGAGTAGTTTGTTTGATTAAGAATGAGTTATCTGCTCTTGTTAAATATTTAGATGTTCCATACCCTAACATTTGTACTTTTCTCTGTGACAAATCTTTATTGTGTACCTCAAGAAATGTTTTGCTTGTATGTGTGTATATCCCACCTGAAGGCTCTCCTTTTTATAACATGTTTGATAATGATAGTGGGATTGCTATGATGGAAGAATATTTAGCCGATTATGTTTTTGCTTTGGATGAAGTTGATATAATATTGTGTGGAGACTTAAACAGTAGGACATCAAACTTTTCTTGCCATCATGTGGCAGATGATTTTATTTCAGAGTTTCAAAGTAAAAGCATGTCTCTTAGTGGTAATCGTTATTCTGAAGATTCTGTTATAAATAATTATGGTAAATTATTATTGAATATGTGTACTACATTTAGTTTACAAATTCTGAATGGTGTATGTAATGGTGATCAGCAGGGTCACTATACGTACATTTCTGATGGAGGATGCAGTGGTTAATGATTATTTTTTAGCGTCAGATGATTTGTTCTCTCAGATTTTTGACTCATGCCGTTTGTTTGTTGCTGAACGTTCTGATTCAGATCACCTTCCTGTGGAATTACATATTAATCCATTGTATAAAATTTATGTAACAGCCGAAGAGCCGTCTGTTGTGGAAAAGTTTGTGTGGGATGAAAACAAACTCTCAGCTTATAAAGATAATGTTTGTGAGGAAGACATGTGTGTAACTTTTTCAAATGCCTTACAGATGATTGATGAGAACATTAATGAAGCTCTAGATTTGTTTAATAGTTGTATAAAGTCCAGTGCTGAATGTATGAAGAAACAGATACATGTAAAAAAAGGTTTATCAAATGCAACATGGTTTGATAATGAATGTAAAAGTATGAAGTACAGGGTAAGAAAATTATTAAAGACTTACCGGAAAACGTTAAAGAATGAAGACAGAAACTTGTACTGTGTCTTAAGAAGGGAATATAAATACTTGCTAGAAAGGAAAAGGAAACAGTATAATATGACATTACTTGCAGACATGGTGTCTTCAATCTCTTCTCAAGTCCAGTTCTGGAAATGTGTTAAGAAGGCGTCATTTAGAAATAGTCAGCCAAAGAATTGTATATCAGTTGACAGTTGGTTTCAACATTTCAAAACCCTGTTGGAGAAAGACTCATCAGACAACTCCATGAATACTAATGTTGACTATGATGAAAGTGAGGAAGATTTCGATCGTCCAATATCTAAAGGTGAAATATATTGGGCACTTAGAAAACTAAAGAATGATAAAGCAGCAGGTCCTGACCAAATCATTGGAGAATTGCTGAAAAATGGAGGTGAAGACGTTGCGCTTTTCCTTCTAAAATTATTCAACAAAATCTTTGAGGATGGCCTTTTCCCAGATAACTGGACTGAATCTATAATCCTAACATTACACAAAAAGGGCAATGTTGATAACCCTAATAACTACAGGGGAATTTCTCTTAGTGATATAAGTAGTAAGTTGTATAGTACTATCATTAATAATAGATTACAGGAATGGGTTATGAAAAATGATATTACAGGTGAACACCAAGCTGGTTTTAAGAGAGGATATTCCACTATAGATCATATGTTTACTCTGCTTGCGTTTGTACAGAAACAGTTTGCTCTTAACCGTAAGCTCTATGTGGCATTTATTGATTTTGAAAAGGCATTTGATTCTGTTAATAGAAACCTGTTGTGGCCTATTCTCCTGAAAAATGGTGTGACGGGTAAATTATTACGATGTTTGAGAGCCATGTATCAGAATGTCAGAAGCAGAATAAGATGTGGTACTAAACTGACTGATGTAATATACTGTACCACTGGTGTTAAACAGCGTGATGTATGTAGCCCTTTACTGTTTTCGATTTTTATTAACGAGTTAGCCAGAGAAGTCATCAATAATGGTAAACATGGTGCCACTTTCCCCCAAGATGCCACAGAATTATCTATTCTTCTACTTGCTGATGATGTTATCCTGCTATCTGAAACAGTTGTTGGCTTACAAAAGCAGTTAAATAGCTTGAGCAGTGCTGCAGTGGCACTTGATCTTAAGGTTAATCTGAATAAGAGCAATATCGTTGTATTCAGAAAAGGTGGTCATTTAGCTGCTCATGAAAAATGGTTGTACAATGGTAAAGTCATGCCTGTGATTAATGTATATAAATACTTAGGAATCTGTTTTTCTACAAAGCTTAGTTTCACAACTGCATGTAAAGATCTGGCAAGTCGAGGTAAACGAAGTTTGTTATTGGTTTTAAGAAAATTAGGAATATTGAATAATAACTCCTTTGATTTGTTCATTAAGATATTTGATGCCCAAATACAACCCACTGTGTTATATGGTGCAGAAATTTGGGGTTTGGATGCAGCTGCAACACATTGTGAATCGGTGCACCTCTTTGCTTTAAAACAGTTTCTAGGCTTAGATAGACGTACGCCCAATGATCTTGTGTATAGTGAAACTAATAGATATCCTCTCTCCGCTAATGCTGCTGTAAGATGTATTAGATACTGGATTAAGATTCTATATATGGATGAGAACAGGCTACCTTTTAAGTCTTACAAGATGCTTTATGATCTAGACCTCAAAGGGAAAAACAACTGGGCTACACAAATACGCACCTGTTTATGTGAACTCGGTTTTGGATTTGTTTGGCTTAATCAAGGTGTTGGAAATTGTAGAGAATTTATAAACGCTTTCAGGCAAAGACTGATTGACTGCCGATGGCAGCAATGGAATGACCATATACAAACCAGTGAAAGATATCAAATGTATAGACAATTTATAAGTACTCATGATATCAAACCCTATCTCAAGCTTGATATGGACATTCATTTGAAAAGAATTATGTCTAAATTTAGACTTGGTGTATCAGATATAAATGTTCATAAATTCAGATACAGAGGATATGATGTTGATGACCCTAGGTTACAATGCCCATTATGTAAGCAAACACCTGAAGATGAAGTACATTTTGTGTTATGCTGTCCAGTGTTAGAGGCTGTTAGGCAGAGTTACATCCCTGTAAAATATATTAGGCAGGCTAATTCTTTCAGACTCTGTTTACTCATGGCGTCAAGTCAACCTGAAGTTGTGCGCAGCCTCACTTTATATTTGTGTAAAGCTTTCAGAATAAGAGATATTTTATTATCGTAAGTCATATCTTTGTAACTGATGTTGCTGCTGTATAATAATTCCTTTTGGTGTTATTACTGTTGTCTTAATCGACCAACAAAATACCAAAGCAGTTTGGCAACCCCCTTCATGTATGGGCCAATGGCCTTTTTGTGAATAAAGTTTTCGAGTTCGAGTTCGAGTTCTCTCTCTCTCTCTCTCTCTCTCCTCTCTCTCTCTCTCTCTCTCTCTCTCTCTCCTCTCTCTCTCTCTCTCTCTCTCTCTCTCTCTCTCTCTCTCCTCTCTCTCTCTCTCTCTCTCTCTCAGATAACAAACAATCAGCCATCTTCCAAATCAAACATAATCAAAGACATTTCTAGTGAAAAACTTAACAATCACTTCATCAATGTTTCATCTAACGTAATTAGCAATGATAATTCAAAGTCCAATGACCTCAATGAATTAAAACATTACTGCCAAGAAAAGCATATTCCTTCTAAACTTAACATACCTTTTATATCTGTTTCAGAGGTCTATAACTATCTAACTCACCTCAAACAATCAAGAGCATGTGGTCTTGATGGAATAGACAGCAAAATACTAAAACCATCAGCCCCAGTTATCACTGACACCCTAACACATATATATAGCCTTTTTCTTGACAAAAACTACTTCCCTAATGCCTTCAAATGTGCTAAAGTGATACCCATCT
>JASPKP010003477.1:12500-15000 GCA_030674155.1 Stramonita haemastoma
GAAAAGAGGGCAGTTCTGGGACAACATTTAAGGTCAAGATATTATTTATACTGACAGACCCACGGTATGCCCACAGGCGAGGACGGGGGTTATGGACTGACAAAGTGACCTGATACTTAAACTTTATGATTCCTATGTCCTCCTTCAGATAACGACAAGGTCCGATGTGAAGCCTCTGCGGTTCATTTGGGCGGGGAGGGTCAGGTGACGTGTCACTACCCTGTGGATTTGAACCAGCTGCCTAGCGTTGTGAACGTCGCTGTTCAGCAGTTTGTTGGCGAGTCAGGTTGGTGTGTGTGTGTGTGTGTGTGTGTGTGTGTGGTGTGTGTGTGTGTGTGTGTGTGTGTGTGTGGTGTGTGTGTGTGTGTGTGTGTGTGTGTGTGTGTGGTGCGTGTGTATGTGTGTGTTTATGGTTTTTTTTTATTTTATATTGAGGATAATGGGATAAGCACTCATGTGCTTTTTTACATCAAGTCGCCGTGTGTATGCAGTTTTGTAAATGTCATCTGTTCCCACTGGCACACGATGGCCTACTCTTACGAAAAGCGGAACAGGATTTAACGTGTGCGCAAGATTTTCTGCGTGCGTTCGCACACGGGGCCTCGGTTTATTGTCTCATCCGAAGGACTTTTGGGGAGAGTGGAGTCAGCACTGATGTTAACTCCAGGAGAAAAATGTCCTCGACCTCTGTGTGTGTGTGTGTGTGTGTGTGTGTGTGTGTGTGTGTGTGTGTGTGTGTGTGTGTGTCTGTGTCTGTGTCTGTGTGTCTGTGTGTCTGTGTGTGTATGCGTGCGTGCGTGTGTTTGTGTGTGCATGTGTGTGTGTGTGTGTGTGTGTGTGTGCGTGTGTGCGTGCGAGCGTGTGTGTGTGTGTGTGTGTGTGTGTGTGTGTGTGTGTGTGTGTGTGTGTGTGTGTGTGTGTGTTTGCTGTTTGTTGTTTGTTTGTTAGAAATCGATAGAGAGAGAGAGAGAGAGAGAGAGAGAGAGAGAGAGAGAGAGAGAGAGAGAGAGAGAGAGAGAGAGAGAGAGAGAGAGAGAGAGAGAGACAGACAGACAGACAGACAGACAGACAGACAGACAGACAGACAGACAGACAGACAGACAGACAGACAGACAGACATGGAGACAGAGAGACAGAGACAGAGAAACAGAGAGAAACATACCCAGAAACAGAGAAATTGAGCTCGAACTCGAGCTCCAATGTTTGTTGTTCTTGTGGTTTTTTTGTTTTTTGTTTTTTTTGTTGTTGTTGGGTTTTTTGGGGGGGTCTAGAGTATCTTGATAAGCCTGTGACTTCCTCACACCAGAACCTCATCAAAAGAAAAGAAAACAACAAAACAAAACAAAACAAATCAAAACTGATGATGGATAATACAGATAAAAAGGTAAAGGTGTCTCATAACCTGCGTGGTCGTAGGGAAGCGAAGCATCAAAGACTTCAGGTATTCCAGGGGCCAGCATAGTAAGAGCGGTGCCCATCTCCCTTCCTTTGCTGCTTTACCCTCCCTGACGCCCAGTTCACCCAGCTGTAAATGGCTACCTGCCTCTTTAGGGACAGAGAAGGTAAAGCAGCGAGGGAGAGGAGATAGGCGCCGCCCTCAATATGCTGGCCCCTGGAGAAGCTGAGGTCTCTGATGCCTCACTCCCCTACGACCAAATAGGTTATGGAACATCTTTGACTTGTACCTTTTTATGCCTATATTGTAACGACATCTTATACCAAAATGAATAATATTGAGCTCTTTGTAATTACTTATTTCTCAGGAAGAATATATGAGAAGGATTAAGTTTCCTGAATGTCTGTATACACTTTCCAAGGGCTTCAAGCCATTCTTATTGGTCATGTCTCCAGCATGTTGAAGCATAGTCAGAACTGGGTTGATTGTATGCTTAGATGCGGTTGTTATGGTATCCTGGTTAAGAAAATGTTTTGTTCCATCGAGTTTGAAACAGATTTTATGGCTTTTTTTTTTTTTTTTTTTACATAGTATACACATGACTTCACCATGTTAAGTTATCAATGATAGACCCATGCAGTCTCTTTGATTTATTTCTTCTATTAAATAATTACAAACTTTTAATATATTTAAGTCACATAAATTAGTTTTGATTTTTTTGACATGTCTGGCATGTTGTAACTAACAAGTGCCTAGATTAGTTTGGATGTAGGGCCATGTGGTTATAGTCCGTCCATGTTGCAAGTTTATTGATTTTTTGTAGATCGTTGTTAGCTGATTTCACATCTGTGGATGAATTGCTCAATGCTGTATCGTCAGCAAAATGTCCCCAATAAGAAGACAGAGGCAAAGGAAGATCATTGATATAGATAGTAAACAGTACTAGGCCTATAACTGATCCCTGGGACACATCATAGCTTATGGGCATTAATGAAGACAGTAACGAGTCTTGAAAAACTTCTTACTTTCTATTAATTAGGGAAGAAGTTGGCAGTCTAAGTGTTTTGGGGGCTAAGCCATAGATGGGTAAGTTTGCTTTATAGA
>JASPKP010003478.1:0-5000 GCA_030674155.1 Stramonita haemastoma
TAAGGCTGAAACACATAAGGCTTCCTCCTTTTTTTCTTTTTGAAGGTGATGCTGCGTGGCTTTTGTTTTGGTGAGGGAAATTTTGGTCAGTTGAGAACTGACCAACCCCAAAATTCGAGGGACAATCGGGCACCTCCCTGTTTTTTCGACGTGCTTTTTTTTTAACTTGTACAAGTCCAAAAGCAAGGGGTCCGTTTCCTTTTTTATCCCGCAAAAGCTTGGTTTTCGTTAGAGTTTCCTGCAAAAATTTGGGAAAAAGGGGGGATGGGAATCGAATCCAAAAACCTCGGTGTTTTTTGTAGGCAGGGAAAGGGCTCAACCCCCCTGCCATCTTCCCCCCAATCCCTTCTTTAAACCCCTTCACCTGGCCAGGGGGGGAAACCACTGAAAAATTCGAACCGGGCTTCCCCATTACTAGCTTTTTTCAGCTTTGTTGAGATGGTTCCCACTTTTTCTGGGGTCTGCCCAGTGTGAAAGCGGGCCCAGTCCTTTTTCGTCTGTTACCCGCCCAAATTTTGGGTTTTTTCCACTAAAGTCATCTCCCATCCGTTTTAATAAAAACAAAATCGTTCTAATTTCCTCTTAAAATTTAATGTATTTGTAAAAGGATCTAACAGTTTAAAAAAGGGCCCCAAAACACCGTTGCCGGGGTCCTTTTTCCCAAAAGTTGCTGATATGGTCCATTTTTTCTTTCCCCTGCTTACAACTTTAAAATAGAAGATAGAAAAGATAGAGATGATAATAGATAATAGAAAAGATAAAATAGAAAGATAGTAGAATAGATGATAGTAGATAATGGGGTAGTAGATAATAATAGATAGAGGGGAAGGAGGTGGTGGAGGGGGGTGGAGGATAAAAGGATGCAGGATGGTTTAAAGGAGGGTGAGGGGTGGTGGATAGAAAATAATAGATAGATAGAATAGATAGATAGATAGATGGGAAGATAGATAGATAGATAGATAGATAGATAAAAGATAGATAGATAGATAGATAGAAGAGAAAATAGATAATAGATTTCAAAAAGCGTTAATCAAATTTCACCAGAATGAAATTCCTTTAATTTTTTCCCCAAAGAGAAATAAAAAAAAAAAAAAAAAATTAAAACCCCGCGCCCCGTCGAGTTTTTTACCTTGAAAAATTTCCCCCCAGGGGGGGGGCCCCGGGGGGGGGGGTTTGCCCCGGAAAAAAATTAATTTTCAAAATATCGCCCCTTCCTTTCATCAACTTTTTTGCAGTTTTCTTTTTTATTGGGGGAAATGTATTTTTTTCCGCAGCGGGGTTAAATTTCTGGCAAAAAAAACAAAAGGGGGAAAAAAGAAATCACGATCTTTCGAAAAAAAAAGTTCGGGGGGTTTCCCGCCCCCAAGCACTTTGGGTTTTTAAAAAAAAGGAAGAAGCTGAAAAGGGGATGGGTAAGAAAGAAAAAAGAGGGAGAGGAGAGAAGGAGAGGAGGAAAGAGAAAGAGAGGAGAGAGACAACAACAGCAGCAGAAACAGACAAAAAACGACAGACAGACAGACAGACAGAAAACAGACAGACAGAGACAGAGACGAGGACAGAGAGACAGACAACAGAGAGACAGACAGACACGACAGAGAGACAGACAGACACCCCAGAGACAGACAGACAGACAGACAGAAAAGAGAGAGAGAGAGAGGGGAAAGAGAGGAGAGAGAGAGAGAAGAGAGAGAGAGAGAGAGAGGGGAGAGAGAGAGAGAGGAGAGAGAGAGAAGAAAGAGAGAGAGAAGAGGAATCTTTCTCTTTGTATGTCACTTGACTCCCCTATCTGTCTGACGCTTACTTGAATGCCTGCCTGCCTCCTTACTGTCGCAATCTGTCCATCTGTGTGTAGTAGCCATCTTCTTTCCAATAATCTCTTTCCCCTTTTCAGTCTGCCTTCGCGTAACCCACACGAAACCCACCCGGGTTATACTCTAAAACATGCTTTTCCCTTTCTGACTCAGGGAAAACCCCCCCTTTTTTACCTCTTTTCTCAAAAATTGCTGCCTTCGAAAACTATAACCTAAAATTTTATTCCTCCCCCCTTTTTTCCCCCCCATCCCAGAACATTTGGCGTTAAAGGCACGCCCTCACTTGGGCACTTCATACCTCCAGACCGGTCCATACATTGCAGTAAACAAGATTTAATCCACCTGCCCAAAATGGAATTGGTTTGGTGGGGGGGGGGGGGGGGGGGGGGCCTGGTCAGTTTTTTGGGGCCCCCTTCTTTTTTCCCCCCTTTTACTGCCCCCACTGTCACATATAATAAAACCCTCATCTATCAATTATCCTTTATGCTGATACTCGCGATTTTAAAGCATGACACAACCTGAAAAACTTCCTTCTCTCTTGACAAATATGACCAAATGCCTTCAAGACATCCAACACTGGTGTCAAAAAAATTACAACTAAAACAGATAAAACCCAACCGCTTGAGGCCCCAAACACAAACTCTCCCCCCATTCCAATAACTTCAATAAATTTCGGCAATACGTCAGTTCCCTATCCACTTTGGGGGAAAACTAGGAGTCGTTGTCGATAACACTCTCTCCATGCAAAAATTTTTAAACCCAAACCTGTCATCATGCTACTACAACTACGGCGTATTACGCAATTTGAAAAAAACCTGTCCCCCTGATGCAACTTCCAAACTTGTCACTTCTCTTAGTCTCTCACGTCTGGACTATTTGCAATTTTCCTTTGGCTGGTCTGCAGCTCATCCACCACTCCCTTCAAAAAACATACAAAACTCCCCCAGCTGCCTGGGGCCTCAGAAAGAAAAAATCTGACACATTACCCCCCCTCTTGCAAACTCTCTTGGTGGCCCCTACCACAGAGAGTATACTACAAAACAATACCCTCTGTTTTCAAAGCCTCCACAATACTGGGACCCCTACCTCTGTAAGCTTCACTTGTACACACCTTTTGCTCCCCCCCGCTCGTCGGCAATACTTTGTCCTAAGAACACCCAGATTCAACCAAAATACCGTTGGGCCCCCGCTCTTTCTCTGTTTCCGGTCCATCGATGTGGAAAAGACCTTCCTCTCTCCCTCCGACAAAAGCCTACTTATGACACTTTTAAATCCAACCTCAAGACACACTTATTTCAAACCTAAGTTTTTCTCCTTCCGCTTCCATTCCTTACCTGTCCCTGCCTTAACCATCCACCTACCCAAAGTGCATAACGTTTGTAGGGTGTGTGTGCGTGCGCGCGCGTGCTGCTGTGCGTGCGTGCGTGGTGTGGTGTGTGTACATTCGAACTTGTCAAAACTGATAAATAGTTGCTGATTGTGCGTCGTGTAGGTTGAATGCAAGCGCTTTGATTTTGTTTTTTGCAAGATTAAGCGCTATACAAATTCCATGTTATTATTATTACGTCTGTGTCAGTCTGTCTGTCTGGTCTGTCTGTCTTCTGTCTGTCTGTCTGTCTGTCTGTCTGTCTGTCTGTCTGTCTCTCTTGAAAAATAAAGATTATTCAATTCAAAAGATTATCCCTCTCTCTCTCCTACCCTTTCTCTCTCTAACACCTCCACCCTTCTTATCTTTCTCCCCCCTCTCTCTCTCACTCCCTCCCTCCTCCCCTCCTCTTCTCTCTTTCCTCTCTCCCTCCTCTTCATCTTCCTTTTCCTCTCTTCCTCCCCTGTCCACCTCACCTTCTCTATTCTCTATTGCAAAAAAAAAAAAAAAACTCACAAAAAAGTAACAAAACGACAAACGGCAATAATTAACAAGAAGAACAGGGGAGGAAAATACACCGCTACTTGCAGACATTGCACAAGAGAACAGAGAGGAGCGCGAGAGATCAGCCAGTTCATCGATTTTCAACAATACCATGTGGCATTGCCTAGCCTAGCCTTGTATAGTTACTACGTCCCTTACACAAAAAACCAGGAAGCGTTGGTTTAACTCTTTCATTATTTAGTCAATGACTTTTGTGTACGATAGTAGTTGGCAGAAGAGTAGAATAGAGTAGAGTTAGAGGAGAGGGGAGGAGAGGAAGAGGGGAGAGGGAGGAGAGGGAGGGAGAAGGAGGGAGGGAGGGAGAAAGAGAGAGGGGGGAGGGAGAGAAGAGAGGGAGAGAGGGAGGGGAGAGAGAGAGAGAGGGAGAAGGAGGGAGGGAGGGAGGGAGGGAGAGAGAGAGAGAGAGAGAGAGAGAGAGAGAGAGAAGAGAGAGAGGAGAGAGAAGAGAGAGAGGAGAGAGAGAGGAGAGAGAGAGAGAGGAGAGGGAGAAAGAGAGAGAGAGAGGAGGGTCTGTCTTTGCACTGGATTGTAATTACAGTCTTAGTGTTCGGTTGTGATTGAAGCTGGTACCTTTTACCCTTTATATCTGTGCGTTGACTGAGGGGTGATTTGTTAGTATTTGCTAGCTGATTGCTTTCGTATTTAATGTTTTTTTTTATAGAAAATCATTTAAATGTTATTTCTTTGACAAACGCTATAGCCGAGTGGTTAAGACCGCTCGACTTCCTTCCTATTGGTTTATGAAATTGCTGGTTTGAATCTCGGCAGTGTCTGGTGAAATGAAAGTGGGAATTTTTACGATCTTCCAGATCAATTGAAGCGGAACCTGCCAATGCTTTAATTCTCTTCGTGTATATACACCTTCTTCTTCTTGTTCTTCTTGTTCTTCTTGTTCTTCTTCATCATCCATCATCTTCTTCTTCTTTCTTCTTCTTCTTCTTCTTCTTCTTTTCTTCTTCTTCTTCTTCTTCTTTCTTCTTCTTCTTCTTCTTTCTTTCTTCTTCTTCTTCTTCTTGCTTCTTTCTTTTTCTTCTTCTTCTTCTTTTTCTTCTTCTTCTTCTTCCTCTTCTTCTTCTTCTTCTTCTTCTTCTTCTTCTTCTTCTTCTTCTTCTTCTTCTTCTTCTTCTTCTTCTTCTTCTTCTTCTTCTTCTTATTCTTCTATCCATAGTCTGTTAAACACCGTAGGGGCGCCACGAAAGACCTCGCAACCAGCTCTCTCTCCATTTCCCTCTGTCCCTCGACCTTTCTCAGGGGTCACT
>JASPKP010003478.1:10000-12500 GCA_030674155.1 Stramonita haemastoma
TGTGTGTATGTGTGTGTTTTGTGTGTGTGTGTGTGTGTGTGTGTGTGTGTGTGGTGTGTGTGTGTGTGTGTGTTGTGTGTGTGTGTGTGTGTGTGTGTGTGTGGATATGTGTGTATGTGCGTGTGTGTTTATTTTTTAATTAATTTATTATGTATATATGTTTTTGTTTATTTATTCTTTTTTATAGAGGATAATGGAATACACACTCATGCGCTTTTTTACATCCAGTCCTCGTGTGTCTGTGTGTGTGTGTGTTTGTGTGTGTGTGTGTGTTTGTGTGTGTGTCTATCTGTCTGTCTGTCTGTCTGTCTGTCTGTCTGTCTGTCTGTCTGTCTGTTTACCTGTCTGTCTGTATGTCTGTCTGCGCATCTGTCTTTATGTATATATTTACCCCGTGTGCAAAAAGAATAAATTGAATATACGGCAATGGCAAAACAACAGCACAAACAAACAAACAAACAACAACAATAACAACAAACAACAACAACAACAACAGCAACAACAACAAAACAGAAGCAGAGAGGGAGCGAGGCCTGGCCCTGTAGTGATGAACATCACTGATCACTGTGGAGGTAAGCGGTTCCTTTCTTCCTCTCTCATGTTACACACCGCATGAAATATGCATGAGGTCTGTATGATCCGGTGTACCATCATCTTAAAAAAAAAGCTACACACCACAGGCTGAGAGACGGATGGACAGACAGACAAATTGAAAGACAGACAGACAGACTGACGGACAGACCTGCAGGAAGACCGATTTGACAGACGCACAGACAGATATGCGTACAAACAGACAAGCAGACAGGCAGGAAGATTCAGACAGAGATACAGCCACATACCCAAAGACACTAAAATGTAGACAGAGAGACAGGCAGACTGACAGACAGATAGATAATTAGACAGACAGACAGACACATACATGCTCACACTTGCATGTACTCACGGGCGCGCGCAAACACCCACCCACCCACCCGCACGCACACGCACACACACACACACACACACACACACACCACACACACACACACACACACACACACACACAAACACACACACACATACACACACATACACAACACATACACACCACGCACACACACTATTAACAAGGGTATTTTTATTATGTATGTGTGTGTGTGTGTGTGTGTGTGTGTGTGTGTGTGTGTGTGTGTGTGTGTGTGTGTGTTAGTGAGTGTTAGTGTGTGTGTATGCGCGTTTGTGTGTTTGTGTGTGTGTGCTTGTCTGAGTGTCTGTATGTGTTTATCTGGACGCGCGCGCGCGCGCTCGTGTGTGTGTTTGTGTGTGTGTATGTGTGTGGGGGGGGGGGGGGGGTGGGGGGGTGGGTGGGTGCGTATATGCATGGGTCTATCTGTCTGTATGTCTGTGTCCTTGTCTGCCCGTCTGTTTGCTCGCAGTTTTTGCATGCTTATCTTCGTGTATTAATGTTTCGTAAATGGACATCACACGTTTGTGTACATGCATGCAAAAATAAAAGTATTGGGACATTATTTTTGTGTTCATTTTTGGTTATCATTATTGTTTTTTTCTCTTGGTCGACTGTTCTATATCTGTACTCATCTTTTGGCTGGCACCATTGCAAGTGGTTCCATTGTTCCATCGACAACGTTATGAATATTTCATGCCGCTGCATCCAGCGTCTGCGTGAGTTATTGGTTTTCCTATCGGGCTTGTCATCTTGGTTTTACCGTAAAAAGCCTTTGCTGTAACGGCAATGAATAGAATATGTTCTACCCATTTTTTGTTCCTCTTCTTTTTCTCTACCCTTGCTACTGCTGAGAAAAAAAAAACACCCAAGATTGTGTTACACACGTGTGACATTGCTGGTGTGTGAATGTATCGCATCGTGGCATACATAGTATATTTCAGTGCGATGCATTTCATTGTGATACATTGCAGTATGCTTCAAAGAAAAGAAACAGTAGAGTACAGACACAATACTACGCAAAATAATGCAATACGTACCATTTATAAAACATGATACGGTGCAGCACAACACAATATAACTGAATGTCATGTAATGCTAGGAACGCGTAACAAACTCAACATTAAGGTAGGTGAAGCATTCTTATTTCTTTTTTTTTTTACATCTTATACCACTGTATGTCACAGCAGATTTCTCTGCGTAAAATTCGGGCTGCTCTCTCTGGGGAGAGCGCGTCGCCACAAGTGCAGCACCTACCCATTGTTTCTTTTTTCTGTCTGCAACTGTATTTGTTTCCCTATCAGAGTGGCTTTTTTCTTCAAATTTTTGCCAGGGACATCCCCCTTGAAGCGGTTGGTTCTTTTACGTGCGCTAAATAATGATGTGTCTGTCTTTTTATCTGTCTGTCTGTCTGTCTGTCTGTCTGTCTATCTATCTATCTATATACCTATCTATCTATCCCTTAGTCTGGCAACCGTGGAGACCCCCGAAGATTTGACAACCAGTTCCCTCCATTCCTCTCTCTGTTCTGCCTTTCTCAGGGTTTTGTTGAGTTCT